>LVTN01000567.1:38578-62090 GCA_001649415.1 Musa itinerans | reverse complement strand
TATTTATATATATATATATATATATTCAAATTTAACATGAAGATAGGAGATAGGGAAGGGTCTTAGATCTAAATTCTAAGAAAAATACATAGAGATTAAGAAAAGTAATGATTTTGATTTGGTGTTTAAAAGGAATTTTCTCTTAATAATTAATTATGCCAAGATTAATCTATTTCTATCAACTTTAAAGACGAGGTTTTTTTTTTGTGTGTGTGTGCATCATTTCTTAAAAAATGAACTCAATTTTTGCATTAACCTACTGTCTCTCAAATATCATTATTGTTTTATTATATTAGTTTAAATTGTTTATTTTAGGTTTTGATCACTGTAAAATAGTTTGTGGTCCTGCAGATACTTTAATACTTGTACTTTTTTTAAAATAAACACTAAATATAAATATTGAGAAACCCATCCAATGAATATTTAAGTACATAATAAATATAAAAAATATTAAACAAATAATGAATTTTTTTGAATTAGATAAAATATTTTTAGCATTATATTAAAGAGAGAGTCTACTTGAGATATTATATCTATAAAGTACACGCAAAAAATTAGAGTCCTCACACTTCCTCATAATTAAAGATTTTACTTCTAACAAAAATACCGAAAGTATTATTAGAGATCTAAAAAGATTTAAGAATACAATCTAAATTATGTAACTTTATTATTATTTTCTTTTGGTAAATAGATTGGGATTTAGATTTATAATACATCAAATTAAACAGAGGTAGTGTCGTATAGGGAGAAGAGAGCGAACAAATAAGTGCTGCATGAGATAAGAGAGAGAACAGTATATATAGACAATATTGGACCAAGCGTAGTGTGGTGCAAGGAGAGGTAGGAGCGGGCACCTGTAATCCACCGGATTCTCCGGCCATGCGCGGTGGTCGACGCGCGTCGGCGGCCAGATGTTGTGGAAGAGGAAGTCCACCCACGACTTCTTGCCTTCCAAGTCCTTCTGCAGCTTGGTTCCGTAGCCCTGGAGGCTCCCGGGCGCCGCCGCGTACTTCTCCTTCTCCTCCTGTGGCAGCTCGAAGAACTCCCTGCCCACGCGCTGCAGCGCCCGGACCACCTCCCCGGGGATCCCGTGGTTCACCAGCTGGAAGATGCCCCACTCCTGACTTGCCTCCGCGATGGCGCGCGTCACCCGACCTTCGTCCCCGTCTACGAGGTCGATCACCGGGATCTCCGGGACCGGGCCGCGGTACGTGGTGATACCCGGCTGCTCGTGCTCCGACCTCACGAACTCCGGCGGTATGTCGTTGGTGGCCACGCTCAGGGACGCGATGGCCTGCACCCTCTCCACCTCCATCCTGCGGTCTTTGCTGAGGAAGCAGCAAAGGAAGTGGTTGTGGTGGTCGGACTTGAGAAGCGGCGGAGGGTGTTATAAATACTGGAGAGGAGGTTAGTTTCAACCTTTGTTGTTGGTAGCAGTACTTATCCTCCATGTTTTCTCTACTTGAGAAGCGGCGGAGGGTGTTATAAATACGGGAGAGGAGGTTAGTCTCCACCTCCATCCTGCGGTCTTACGTGCATTCACGCTATTCACTTGTTATCCCTACCAACCTTCTAGAGAGAGAGAGAGAGAGACTCTGAGTCTATACAAAGTCTGGCGATAACTCTTAGCATCCTCTATCTGCAGTATTTTGCATCAATGTCCACCAGCTAAATCATGGTTTGTGTGCATGAACGGCAGCTTTCACTTCTAGAAATTGGACCAGATTCGAGGCTGGATTTAGAGAGGTAGTTGATATGGACGATCCAGATCGCTCATGTCTCTCGTGACATACATGGAAACAGGTGGCATTCATTGCAACCAACTGCAATAATATCTCTGCTAGATTTATGACAGAGTCTACTAAATAATACTACGTAGAAGAACATCCATTTCTCTATGATCGATTACTCTTATCCAGACAGACAAATAATAAAGTGAAATAGCAATTAGATTCACAGAGACAACAAGAAATTTAGAATCATGAAATCGAGAAACGATCGCAAGATTGAAGAGCATAATGATGGAGAATTCCTAAGAAATGGTGATGCGCCTCAACAATTCATAGAAAAATAATGATCGATGAGAAGGAAAGATGCACTTAGTTTCCTATAATCTCTCACCTTGAATCTTTTTTTTCCCCATAAAATTCTCTTTTAATTTTTATTTCTCTCTTAATACTCAATGCAAATTACAATGTCCCTTGTTTATCAGAAAACCAAAACAATAGTTACTCTAAGAAAAAACCTAGAATTGCTTCAACTTGTTAAACTATTTTTTTTAATAGATTCATAAAGTTTAATTTAAAATATTCGTATAATCAAATATAACTTCCGAGTAGATTGTCAAGAAAACAATACATTATATCAATTAATTCAGTGTAACACGAAAATACGACCACCGTGACAAATTTCCTTCATATATGATGACATGAGTCGGATATAAATTTATGTTGGCCAAAATTATTATCACGTCACATGTTTTATATAAATGTGTGGAGAAAAGTTAACATATGTAATCACTCATTCTCTTTAGTTAGCTTTAATTCTTTTATTTAGGTTTCTAGAAATGTATATGTAACTCTACAAGTTGAGTGTTTCTTCGAAAGGAGGTTGAATGGCATATGTGGATAGCGAGCTGTCTCCAATTTGTAGCCACATCCACCGAACATAATTCAACTTCCGTATTTGTTTGTCTTTACCGAAACCACTCGTCTCGCACATAAGTTTCTGAATGATTTGATGCAAAAAAACATCTTATCAAGATGTGCTGAAACACATCTCTCTTTCTTGAAACTAATGATTTTGATGGTCGGTGAGTGGGCTATTCATTATCAAGTCCTTTTTATTTGCCATTTATTAGGAAATTTTACATTTCCTGACACTCTTATATTGTCAACAAACTAACAGGAGATTAAGTTACTGTGGCTAATTTTGTTACAAGAAAGAGTGGAGTTAATCAAGATTGAACAATCATACAAAAGAAATGGAAACAAATGATTTGTATATATATATTGGAAAGAGAAGAATAGAGTTCATTTTGGAGAAAAAGAATAGATCACAAACACATAGAAATGGAAACAAATGATTTGTATATATATAATGGAAAGAGAAGAATAGAGTTCATTTGGAGAAAAAGAATAGATCACAAACACGTGTTGAAGATAATTAGACTGCCATGCTGAAGGTGGTATCTATACTGTTTGATGAGTGGCTCACACCCAAGGGAAGGGATCAAAGCCAATCCTCTATAAAGAAAAATACATAGGCAATGGGGTACTCCAACCCAGAATTGGTGTCTTCATTGGCACAAGACTCGCAATCAAGCAGTAGAAGGAACAGCAGCAGCAACTGACCCAGTCGTTGGCCTGTGAAGAGAAGCATTAGTAAATCTCAAAGAATTAGGTAGTCAAAAGAGAAGTTAAAAGCAAAGAAACATGGCAGGAGATGCTTACAGGCCAGCCATCACTTTGCAAGCATCATAAATTCCCCACTGTGCACCAGTTAGAGTCCCAACCATGACAATTCGAAGGGGAAGCCCCCTCGTACAAAGCCCCCACAGTCCAAGTCTCTTCACAGCCTAATTCAAGATCATAGAGTTGTACTCTGTGAGAAGAGAGAGAGATGAGATTAAGAGGAGCTAAGAAGCTGCTACACAAAGGCTTACATCAGTAACAGTGGCGCCTTTGGCGTTGTTGAGGAAGGAGACGAGATTGTCAGCGGGATGAGAGACGATGGCGCAGAAGACACCGGCAATGTAGCCGCCAACAATGCTCACCCCCACCTGAAGTGATCGACTGCACTGCTCCTTCGGCGTTGGAATTGAGTATTTGTAGATCATTTCAACGGTGTTCTCAAAGGAAGCAAATTTCATCATAGTATCTGCATAAACAAAGTGGATATAGCCATATAAGTTTCATGTGTAGGTGCTACGTAACTCGGTATTTTGCAGAACTCGAACTACACGCAGCCAATTACATTGGAATCATCAAATGGTTTGATAGCAGAAGTTAACACAAAGCAACAAAGAACATAGCTTTAATAGTTCATCATTGGATAATTGTTCATAATTCAATTGATAGAAATAAAGAACAACTTGTGATCTTACACCGCAAGGATACTGCACATACCCCATGAGAAAAGAATGTCATGTAACAGCAGATGGCATCTTCAACTTCTCAACTCTAAAAGGCAACATGAGAAGAGATAACCCAAGAAAGCAGAGTGGCGAAGAAATGAATACTGATATCATCAAAGAATGATATATAAGAGTGGTATGGAAGTCATGCGTGACCCAATAAACTGGATTTCTGAGAGTGATACTGAGATTTGACGAGAAATGAAATATAAGCACAGATCAGAATTGCGACTTCAATCAAACTTTTCTTGAAGGTCCAAAGCAGAGGGAAGATTTTTCTTTGCTTCAGGCTTGTTTAGCGACATAAGATCACACTTTAAGAGAATGCAAGAACAAGGTGAATTCAAGGAAAGATAACCAATAAAAGCAGAAAGTACACGAGAAATAGGTTGGTCGGGTTTGCATATGGAGATTTTTAGCAAAAGATACCCAATAAAGCAAATTGTTTAGCTCGCAATGAGTTCTTTTCTTATGTTTTCCTTCTCAATATATAATTGTTGCTTTCTCATAAGAAAACTTCAATAGCACAGTGGCAAAGCTTCATTGATGCGCAAAGTTCATGTGTTGAGGAACATTTACCATATGCACACATCAAATCTTGATGATGACACTGGGAAAACCAGCCAAGAGAACAATACAAAAGATAAAAGGTTTACAGAAAGACCATACTAACGAGATTATTACTAATGACATCAGTTGGAATGATTGTGATGAAATCATTTTGCTGATGCATGGAACACAAAAGTCTGCAAAGAAGTAATATTTTTCTGATGTCCAATTGTTCTGCATGTGAAGTTTGTGAACAAGAAAACCACAATAAAGAAAGTTGCACTTACAGGGAATCTGACGCCCCCATAGTGGGACCAATCCTTTGTACAATCTGCATTCCAAAGCATCACAATCGTTAAGCAAAGGATCAAACATGTTATCGGCAAGCTGCCACAAAGAGAAGAAAACCATACCCCAGAGCACCCTCAGATCTGACGAACTTGGGCAATCCGTCACTCAAACCCCGAGCAAATCCTGGCTGCGTCTGGACTCGCACCTTCACGGCCTCGAAGGGGCAGAGAGCTACATCGGCAATCACCTCGGCAGAAGCAGAGCCGGCAAGGTAGATCAGAGTCTTGTACTTGGCGGCGTATTCAGGTCCGGCGATGTCAGAGTAGTACTTCTTGAAGAGCTCGTAGAACCCGTACTTGCATGCTCCCTGGGCGCTGTATCCGAGCAGAGTCGGCGCCCAGCCTCTGAAGAATCCCCTGACACCTTGTTCTTTGAGCAGCACACCAAACCCTGAGGTGATGCTCTTATACTTCGCTGGGTCGATCTGATAGATAACATCAAAGAAATCTTGCTAAATGCCTGAAAACGGAGGATTCCGGTACTGCGATACCCAAGATCCGAAAGCCACCGACGAACAGGGATTGGGGCTCACCTGCATGTTACACTTGACAACATCGAGCGGGGTGACGCCCGTGTGGGTGGGGCCGCAGCTGGCTATTCCGGCGAAGGTGCAGACGGCGTAGTACATAGGCGAGTACAGCTCGATCTTCCCGGGTTCGCTCGGCGCTTGGGCGACGAAAGACCCCATCGAAGCGCCACCATTCCCCGCCTTGGAGATGCGGCTGCTCCCCGAGATCATCCGCTCCAGACCGAGGGGTCTGGAGGCCGAGGAGTAGAGGTAGCCGGGGACGAGGGGCCGGCGAAACTTCTCGGAGACATCCATCGAACACTATTTTGTCGATCAAGAACAAGGAACGGATCGAAGACGAAGCGCAACGGGCGTCTTCGCGCTCAGTTTGCTATATAGCCTAGTAAAGGTCTAAAATAGTCTCGCTATTCTATGTTAATTACACATATATATCGTTGTTGTCGATGTTAATAATATGGAGAATTGGGCATTTTAGAAACCACAGAAAGACCAACGACGGCTGCCGCCGCCATTCCATAAAGTAGAAGTCAAATTTAGCGAACGTGGAGCCATTTGAAGCCGTACGATCTGAGGTTGTCTTCAGTGAACGGCTGAGATCACCTGCCAGACTCTTGGGCCTTTCGGGTGGGTCGGTCAACCCGGCTGCTTCGGTCACAGGTGCGCGTTTTGCACGCTCTTCGGAGTGCACTTTTGATTGAGTACCCATCGCAGCCCTACACGGGTCCCACAAAGACGTAGAAGATACACCAGTCATGTGCGGCCACGTGGAAACGTGGGCAGAACTGGTATTGAAATCTGATTTATCGCGTGCGTAAGCACTTACGCATAAACTTTCCTATAAAAAAGGAACTTAACGTGCCACCATCAGACGTAACTCGTTGTTCTACCCGCCTCGTCATCAGCGGATTCATGTGGGCCCAGTGCTTAATCATGGTGAGACGGAGTCGCAGCAGCGGGTACGAACCGTGCTGCATCCAAAAAAAAAAAGGCTTAACCATCTGAGTTCTCCTGTTTCTTGGTGTGCAAGAAGCAAACTTTGTTTGAACCCTTCTTGCCTTTGATCTATGTAGGCAAATATTCTTGTGGGTTTGACGAAGGAAGTCGAGGCTGACCATCTCACCATGACCACCCCTGCTTCCATCTCGATACTCAAAACCCGTACAGGTGAAAATGATCTATGAATGCGTCTTCATCATCATCGCCTTCTACATTGAGCAGATCGAACAAAAAGAATCAACTAAAGGAAAAAAATTGGACGGTTGACGTCACAATGAGCCATTGATTCCCAGCTGCACCTGCAATTGTAGACTGTTGGAAGCTTCATTTATCGTCCGCCACCATTGAGACGAACGCAGGTGAGGCTGCAGATCTTGATGCACTCGGTGGGAGACTCTTGGCAGACCTTCATGCAGTCATCGAAGCATCCGATGTGGCTCACGATGACCGGAGCAAACGCAAGAACGACGACGAGGAGCAGTCCGACGAGAGATGCCCTATTCTTGGCCATTCTTTCTTGTGTTTCGCATGTAAGAAAGACCACAGGTTTGGCTTTCAAGTGTTATAGGTTTTAGGGAGTGAGAGTTTATGTCCATCCATTTTGTTCATGGTTGGCATGAAAATGCGGGAGAAATAAAAGATATGGCGATAGATGAGTTGTAAATATAAAACCTGTAATTATACTATTATTAGTATGTAGAAAAAAATTTAATGCTAATTATCGAAATCAAATAACAACAATATATTAAGATCAAAATTGCTTTTCTCTCTTCTTCTCCTTTCTTTCGATCATCTACAGATTTCTTAGACAAAAAATGGCCATCTCCTGAACAATAGAAGCAAAGGAGTTGGCTACAAATTTATGAGGAGCAAGGAGGACGAGAGATGAATGTTCTTGCATGAGTAAGTCTTTACATCAAACACTGATGCATCAAATGAAATGTAGTAAGAACCATAAAAAATCAACATCATGCAGCATATTAATGTGATTTTGGTAGGTGGGCAACATGCAAAAGCGATCACCGTCAACTTGTTCTATAATTTTCGCGAAAGCTTCCGTGGAAGCTCGATAGATCAGTAGGTAACAGGGGAAGAAGCCACGTGAAATGGCAAAGTAGAAGGATCATCCTTTTTCTGATCTTTTCCATGAGAAAGAATTGATTTCTTCGATGCTTTCACAGACAGATGGGAGACACAATTGAGTGGCATGCATCAAAGCTGCGTTCTTGTCCTGCTTTCTTTTACTTTAGCAGATGTTTTCCTTGTCATAGTTGATTTAGTACAGTCTTAATTCATGATTTATTACTGTTCATGTGACTTTATTCATGAATTTATTTTGTTCAAAAGGGATTCTTGGACTGCCATGAAAGGAAGAAAGCTTCCAACCATTCCTACTATTAATGCCTCCTAGACCTCACCACCCACCTCCACCCCTCCATTTCTGATCTCCTTCATCTCCCTTACACCATGGAGCAGCACAAGCTTGTCGTCATCTCCAGCTTTGTTGCCTTCTTCCTCTTGCAGTCCACCCTGGTAGCCTCCCAAGAAGTCGGTATGCAGTGTCTTGGCTCCCCCCTCTCCTTCACCTGCAACTCTATTCCAAGCTTTTTCCGGTGATTCTGAGCTAGTTTGTTCCCCGCAGAGGATGAGAAGGAGTTCAGCTACGTGACCGGGAGCGAGCTGGGACCGGAACACTGGGGAGAGATCCACAAGGAATGGGTTGCCTGCGGCAATGGCCACATGCAGTCTCCCATCGATCTCTCTCACAAAATAGTGCGGATTCTCCCTAACTTGGGTCATCTCCGCCGCTCCTATCGCCCGGCCATGGCCATCGTCGAGAACCGCGGTCACGACATCATGGTCAGAACTCGTCACCCCAATCTCTCTCCCACCAATTGCTTCTCTCTAATCGATGATTTCTTGCTGCACAAAGCTCAAATGGGAGGACGAAGCAGGAGTCATATGGATCAACGGAACCAAGTACGCTCTGAAGCAGCTGCACTGGCACTCGCCCTCCGAGCACACCATCAATGGCCGCAGGTGCTTCATGTCTCGATTTCAGAAGGAATTTAACCCATTTTCCATGATTTTAAGGAATCTTATGTTCGTGAAATCGTTTCCAATGCTCATGTCCTTCGACTTTAACATTTCTGGCCCATCCAACTCACACGCAAGTGATGTGCTACCAAAACTGTAGGTACTCCTTGGAGTTGCACATGGTTCATGAGAGTGCTGACAAGAACATCGCTGTCGTTAGCATTCTCTACAAGATCGGCCGCAATGATCCGTTCCTCGCCAAGGTCTTTTTGCTTGAACAGAGCTATTGTTTCATTGGATTAGGATTAATGGCTATGCAACCGTGTTACAACTTCATCAGTCGGAAACAATTCATTATATGTCATCGTTGGTTTTGTATGCTTTAGTTGGAGAGATACATCAAAAAGATTGCAGACAAGCATGATGCAGAGGAGGTGGTGGGCATGGTGGATCCAAGGCATATCAGGAAGGGAAGCAGGAAATACTACAGATATATGGGATCTTTGACTACTCCACCTTGCACTGAGGGTGTAGTTTGGACCATAATTAAGAAGGTATGTCAGATATAATGAATATGTGTAGTTCATCAAGTAAATGCTGGGTACATTTTTGGATGAACATGACATGAATGGTTTTGTTTTGGTGGCAGGTGCGTACAGTGTCAAGAGAGCAGGTGGCCCTTCTGAGAGAAGCTGTGCATGATGTTAGTAGCATTTGTTTTTCTGATCTTAACTCTGCATTTAAGAGTATGAAAAACTATAAGTTTGTGGCTAATCTAAGCCAATCTACTTAAATGATCTGTGACATTATCAGCAAAACTAGTTGTTCCTCCATTAAAAAGACTCTTACCATTGTCATTTAACTTGCAGGACTCAGAGATGAATGCAAGACCTACCCAGCAGATAAATGGCAGAATTGTCGGCTTATATCGGCCTCAACAATTTCAATATTGATGAATTTGAATGTGTGATGGTATGATTTTGATGTAATGCTTGTTCTAATACAAATTTTTTTGAAAGAACAAACAAGGTTTAGCTTGGAAGATGGGCTATAGAATGGCAACTCATCCCTGTTTGATGATCACATCCAAGGGAAATATCACTTGAGGACAGAATAATGTTGTAATGAAAGCCATTTATCACATAAAACATCAATAAAAGATATTATGCCAGTTCATGTTTAAGCATTGTGGATTCCCATCTAATTCTTTGTCATCTCAGACATAACAGCTTGTTTCTGTAGCAGATCAGACATGATTAATGATAATATCATGTTAAGTCTGAGCTTCCTTTCTTTTGGTAATCTTAGAGTGTTTTTCAATTCAACTTCATTCTTTGTTTCATAACATGAAGTTTTTCTTTTCTGTTGACTTGAGAAATGATTTGTATACACCATTATCTAATGCTTCTTTTTTTTCTCATCAAATGCTTCTTCAGTTATGTATTGGGAGCCAAATTCCAAAATCAGATTCAATTAGAGCACTGTTTTATGTACTCTTAACCACCATTACTTTGGAACTTGTAAAGATTTGATGAATGAGTTTGCCAATCCACAAGATCTGAAAACTACACCTTCTTGCATGGTCTGATAGCTACTGATAACTATTTGAGCACTGCTGTCCACATGCAGAAGATGATCATGATATGACCAAGAAAGTGATCTCATGAACATGTAAAACAAGGTAGACTTTTGAATCAGTATGACGGATGACTTGTTAGCAGAGCAGACAGCATGTCAGCAACTAACATTCAAATGAAATGACAAAGTTTAATGAACTCAGCCAACATAATTAGACAAGCAGATTCCAAAAAGCTTGTCTTGACTGTGAGATCAGAAGATGTTTCTCTAGGTATCATATATAATTCAACATTATGTCCAAGAAAGAAAGAGACAACAGGTACTATTGTTTCCTTTCACATACAAAGATTTGAATAGGAAGCAATTTCAAACATCAAGTAGGGCACCACATATCAGAGCCAAGAACAAAATACAACATGATCGACAGGCAAATACCATGACAAGAACAAAAAGATCAATTCAGTTACTGCTGCTCATGTGCACATCCAAACAGAATCAAAAGGAGGCACATCCTATCAACATTTCCGCTGCTCGATTCCATTTTTTCTTATGTAGTATAAAAACAGTAAGAACGTGGATCGTTCAAGTCGTTTTTAAACTCATTCGCTGATAAGGTACAAGCGGATTCATATACACACATTAGAGGGAACACCACGATTTGCATTTGGAAACTCGGATCAAAAATTGTCAGCGACTCTCCTACTCTCTGACTTCGGTAAAGTATTTGTCTACCCGGTCGCAAACTCTGGGATTGGTTAGATATAGTAGATAAATGTACAATTGAACCAACTGCTGGATTTAAACATCGATGTTGCAAAACTTGCCATGGATCTGATTCTGTACAGCTTTGATTGCAGCTACACGAGCAGCTGTGGCTGCTCTATTTGCATTGGTGACTGCTTTATTCACTTGTGCATCCACCCTCGGAACCAGAACAGCATCATCTGCTGCCTTCCGAGCAGCCTATATGGACAATATTTAGGTTGTCACAAAGCAAAAGAAAAATCATCAGAACGACAGAATTAAGGAAACAGAATAGTTTGCATGCAATTACCTGAACTGCATGCTGGACAGCAGGATCCGATGGGGGAAGGGGAGTCTTCAGAACCCCAGAAGCCCAGTCTCCGCATCTTGCTTCTCCATTGCGAAATGTGTACATTCCAAAACCTTGCTTCTTGCCTTCGTGCCATGATCCTTCATAACAGTGACCATTAGCAAAATGATAGACACCAAACCCGTGGATAATGTCACCGAAGTACTCGCCAGCATACTTATCGCCGTTCCTAGACCCATGAAAGATTTTCAATCAGTAGTCCTTTACTTCAAACCAAAGAATAAGATGGAAGATTTCTGCCAATTTATATATTTATAGTTGTGGTAACAAATATCTTATGATCATACTTAATTGCTCTTAAAAATCACTTCGAAATAATATATTAATAAAGTAAATCAGTCATGATGGAGAAATAAGAAAAAGAAATTGTGGGAAAAAGAACTTTGACAGGCTATCAGAGACATATCTTCACCAAAAAAAAAAAAAGGCCATAAGTTCTTGCAATGACATTGCTTGAGCCATCATGATGAACCAGAAATCTGCGAGGAGTTTAAACTTCATGAATTAAAGTTGAGAAAAATCAGAAACCAATCAGCAAAAACAAAAGTAACCACATCTATATTCCACCTCCAACACAAAAAAAAGGAAAAAATTTGTGGCAGAGACTCTCAGAAGCCTGCAGACCAAGAAAACCTCTAATAACTGAAACCAGCAAGAACATTTTCACCAAGTCCAACCAGCATAATAATTTTACTACATCCCACATCGACCTACATACTCAGTGATATAATTAAAGCATAGCTCCTAGCCATTACCATCTAAATTGATCCATGACTTCATCTTCAAGTTCCCCATGTTAGAAGGAACAGACTTATGTGATAGGGATGTCTTTTCTGGACACACTGTCATGACAGGATCATAACAAAAGAAATCAAACGCAGATTTCATTAATTCCCAAATGCAGAACCTCAGAAAAAACCTATTGTACAATCCAGTCATCAGCCACTAAAAGGTGAAAAACCTCAGATCAAATACTTTAGAGATGAAAGCAACACGCATGTTAAAGATCTGTGCCCACCAACATATGTACTGTTCCATCAACCATGTTCAACAGTAAAGCTGTAAATTTTTTTGCATACCCATCACAAACAAAAACCTAACTTTCTTCAATCAAGGCTCTTTAAATAAATAGAAATCGCACGATCGACATCAAAGGCGCCAACTTTGTTCCATATAATCAACCAAATCCTACAGAGATAAGCTAAAGTGAGCAAAATTCTTGCCTGAACTGGTAGTAGCCAAGGCCGTGCTTGACGCCGCACTTGAACTCACCGATGTAGGAACTCCCGTCGGAGCACGTCTGCACCCCGACCCCGTGACTCTGCCCACCGATCCACTCCCCGGCGTAGCTGTCGCCGCTGTAGAACTTGTACACCCCGAAGCCATGCCGCAGCCCCCGCCTGTACTGCCCCCGGTACCGGCTTCCCCGCGCCCAGCTCTCGATCCCGCACCCGTCGTACTTCCCGTCGATCCAGTCGCCCTCGTACCGCCCCTTGGCGAAGAAGTTGTAGACGCCGCTTCCGTTGCACCGTCCCTTGTGGAACTCACCCTCGTAGTAATCCCCATTGCTGTAGAACACAACACCCTCGCGGACGATCCTCCCGCCGGCCTTCGTTTCCTTCCGATTGTCGTCGTCGCCGATGAACCAGTCGACGGAGGAGGCTCGACGGGCGGCAGCCCTGCCACTACCGGAGCATCGGCGGGCAAAGTGCGTCACGGTGGCGACGAGGGCGAAGATGAGGACGAGGTTGGCGAAGCGTGGGGAATCGTCCCGGAGGTAGAGGAAGAGGAAGAAGATGAACGCGAATGGGAGGGAGAGAAGGAGGAGGTCGCGGTAGTGGCGGTGGGGGTTGTGGCGAACAGGACGGCGGGGCTTCTCGTCCTCCTCATCGGCCGCAGCGGCGGAGGTGAGGCTGTGGACCGAGGATCGGCCCGTGGGTGAGCGGAGAAGGGAGGACTGCGTGCGGGTGAGCTTACCCTTCTGCGACTCCATTTCTTTATGACCGCTACTCTTACTCTTTCGAACTCATGGTGAAGAGACGGGAAGGAAATAAAGGGGAGGGGGAAACGATTTAAACGTCGAAGGCTTTCGGGTCGGGCGACAAAAGACGGTGGGCTGGAGGTACGGGTACCGCGCGTTAACGGATCTTGCTTCGAGGGTGCTGCGTAGGATTGGGAACCGACGGCTGTGATGCCGCTCTCGAGCCCTCGACCTGCTCTCGCGGAGATTTTTTAGGCCCGACGATCTGTACCCGATTCGTGGTGGGGTCCACCTTTTGGTTCCATCGGTAAAGGCAGGTAAGTGAAAAGTAGGTAGAAAAAGTATTCCTGTCATCCCCGCGCGTTGTAGATCTTGCGCAGCGGGATTCTTGAAGCATTTTGGACGGTCGATCAGGATGCAACGTTTCTGGCACGCCAAAAGAATACCGTCCGTTACCTGCCTTAAAGACGGACCACGTCTGGGTTCCACATAAACGAGCCTACCCACAAGGCCGGTAGGTCAACAAGTAGGTCGTAGACGGGTAGGAAAGGCCAAAAAAGAGCATCACCCTTTGGCACCCGCGTGATCAACGTGGGACACGTGATCCTGGCCGTCCAAATCATGTAACGAAGGAACCAAAGGTGGCAGAGGTTGACTGTGAGGTTAACTTGAATGAAGAGTCACCGGAAAAGCTTCCAGCAGCAATGGTGCTGTGAGACTCCTCCTTTTCCCTTACCTTTGAAGCTTGATAGCAAAGAAAGATGACGCAGGTGACAGTGTTTGATGCACTCTGAAGCGTGGCAAGTGGCAAAGTAGGTGAAGTCGGTTCGGGAGCATGATTAGCTTTGGGTCGTAGGTAGTGGAAGAAGGCAGGCCAAGTCATCATGTTAGGGTTCCATATGGCCATTCAGCATGCGATTTCTGCCATCAGGAACGACGAGGGTGGATGTACATGTTTGAGACATGGATGGAGGCCTCAGGAAAAACAACTTGGAGGAGTCAACTAAGTAAGATGGTGTCTTCTTCTTGGAGCAAAACCAACGTCAGAGCAGCAGGTCTAATGGAAGACCAGCACTAAGACAGTGGTTGATGGAGTGCATGGACAGGAAGAGGTGGCATAAGGTTGGAGAGAGAACGAACAGTTTGAAAGGAGCATTCGAAATAGCAGCCGCACTTCGTGTGAGACCGATGTGGTTTGGTCAATCGATGGGCTTACGTCAACTAAAGAAGATGGACTACAGTCTACGTGGTCACCCCAAATACAAGATCTACATCTCATATGTATACTGTAGTCTACTTGTTTTGGTCCATATCTAAGTGGATAAGGACTTAAAACTGCCCCAGCAGGGTTTGATGTTTGTCTATTATTGGCTTAATATTTTAGTCTGCAGATAAAGACTTAAATCGATTTGAAGTACAATATTATTAATTTGGGTCTAAAGATCTTAAGCATTTTGGGTTGGGAGTTTATGCCTTCAACCTTATGATTCATAAACAAAAAACTGTTCACAAATCAAGTCAGAATATGGTCATTTGATTTTTCTTATATTCTTTCATGGTTTCCTTTTCATACATTTCACATCTTCTGAAATGAAATGTTGGTCTCTTTGGCTTCAAGCTACCATATAAACCAAGTGTTCTGCAGGATTCCAATTTATTCACAGGAGCACCAAGCAAGCCTGTCTCAAGTGCAAAACGAGACAATACAATAGTTTTTGTTCATGACAATTTGATGCCTTCACTTAGCTTTTAGTTCCATTTTTCTTATACTCTTGTCCAAGATTAGGTGAAGTGTCTCCGAGCTGTACCTCTTTTCCCTCTTGTCCAGGTTTAGATAGATGTCAATCTCACATTCAAGTGCTAACGATTGTTGCTAGTCTTTGCAAATGACAACATTTCACCATCTTGACTTCACTGTGATTGTTGCTAGTCTTTCAACAGTGCTAATAATCTGCATAGTCTTGCGGAAAAAATAATCTTGGCTGTCTTCATCTATGTCACCTGAGGGCTTTATTTCATGTGGACACCATTGATTGCCTCAGCATTCAGGAAGCAGCAAGGAAATATCTACTTATGACAGGGAGATCCATCTTATCATGCATCGAACTGGTGAACCGTAGAGCACCGTTTATATCTTCTTGTTCAGTCGCAGAAGGTAGCATATGAACGCAGATATTGTTTTGATCAGTGCAAACAACCACCGTACTTCTGCTCAAAGTATGCCTGCATTACCAGCTCCCCTTCCACGTCTTCTTCTTCTCCTCCTCCTCCTCCTCTCCATGTATTCTCCAACTCTAGCCACCGAGTTCCTCTTCAATGGGTTCAAAGAAGCTGCTAATTTGAGCTTGGATGCCTCGGCCCTTATCACTTCCAATGGAGTTCTCCAGCTGACCAATGACAGCAAGAGACAGATAGGTCATGCTTTTCTTTCTTCTCCGGTGCACATGCTTCACAACCGATCCGTTGCCGCCTCATTCAGCACGGCCTTCGTGTTCGACATCGTCACTGTCAATGGCAGTGGCGGCGATGGCCTGGCCTTTGTTGTTGCCACCTCCAAAACCCTGCCTGGAGCTGAGAATGGCCAGTTCCTTGGACTCCTCAGCACCCAGAACAATGGCAATTTCTCCAATCATCTCTTTGCCATAGAATTCGACACGGTGAAGGCCATTGGACCATTCACTGACATCGATGAGAACCATGTCGGTGTGGATGTCAACAGCCTCGAATCAAATGTCTCAAAGTCCGCCGCCTATTACGCAGATGGTGGCAAGAAGGTGTCGGTAGATCTGCTGAGCGCGCAGCCAATCCAGGCCTGGATCGACTACAACGGTGTCACAAGCATTCTGAACGTGACCATCGCTCCGCTGCCGCTCCCCAGACCACGCCGCCCTCTCATATCGCACGCCATCGATCTATCGCCAATTTTCAAGGAGTATATGTACGTTGGGTTCTCCGCCGCTACCGGAAAGCTCATAAGCTACCACTATATCATGGGTTGGAGCTTCAGCACGGATGGAGTCGCGTCGAGCCTCGATCTATCTCAGCTGCCCCTTCCACCAAGGCAAAAAGAAGCATCACCAGCTTCAAAAGCTAGTATACTGAAGACCGCAGTGGTGTCTTCCATTGTGACGCTGCTCTTTATAGTGCTTGTGATCTCCATTTTCATGTACTTAAGGAAGCAAGCGAAACTGTCTGAGAACCTCGAGGACTGGGAATCGTATTACCCCCACAGGTTCCCATATAAGGAGCTCTACAAAGCAACCAAAGGGTTCCAAGATACGGAGCTCCTCGGCTCGGGAGGCTTTGGCCAAGTCTACAGGGGCACTCTGCGGCGCACCGGAGAAGTGGTCGCCGTAAAGAAGATCTCCAGCAATTCAAGACAAGGAGTAAGAGAGTTCATAGCCGAGATCTCAAGTTTAGGCCGGATGAGGCACAGGAACTTGGTGCAGCTCCAAGGATGGTGCAAGCGGAACGAGGACCTCCTCCTCGTCTACGACTTCATGCCCAATGGGAGCCTCGACACCTTCCTCTACGACCGCGACAAGAGCCAGCAACTGAGTTGGAACCAGAGGTTCAAGATCCTCAAGGACATAGCTTTCGGCCTCCTCTACCTGCACGAAGAATGGGAGCAAGTGGTCATCCACAGGGACATCAAGTCCAACAACGTGCTACTGGACGCCGACATGAACGCAAGGCTGGGTGATTTCGGCCTCGCTAGACTGCACGAGCATGGAGAGAATCCTCACACAACCCATGTCGTGGGAACTCTCGGATACATCCCGCCGGAAACTTGCCACGCCGGCAGGGCTGCTCCCAGTTCTGACGTGTTCGCCTACGGCATACTGCTCTTCGAAGTGGCCTGCGGCCGGAGGCCGATACAGCCTACTGCTCCGCCGAGTGAGCTGGTGTTGATGGAGTGGGTGAGAAAATGCCACATGGAAGACAAACTACTGGAGGTGGTGGATCCACGACTGGGCGGGTTGTACCCGGAGCAGGAGATCAAGCTGGTGCTGAGGCTTGGGCTGCTTTGCTCTCAGTCCATCCCAGAAGCGCGGCCAACCATGAGTCGGGTGACGCGGTATCTCGACGGCACCGATGACATGACAGATGATGTTGCGTTTGTGTTCTCAGAAGCCGATTCAATGGATTTGGCATCTCGGCTGTCGATCACTTCATCTTGGAGTGGTATGGGCTCTCGGTCACTCCATTAAGGGAAATGACAAAGATCTTGTGGTCAACGGCACCCGCAGGGGAGGTAAGAACAGAAATAAGGAATTCTGTGCAGCTCCTCGTCACCTACCACTTCACTATAATTGTAATATTAGTGTTTTTTTTACGAAAAAAGGCATGTAACGAAAGTATAATTTAAGCTCAAAATCTTACTATAAGTTATCTATTACCTCTCTGTCCAATCATTTCAAAAAACACAACCTCATTTAATTCTTTTTTTATTTTTGTCCGACCGAAAAACTTAATTGAAGTGAGAATCTTGCTTGGAAAACTAATTAAAGAGATTATATTCTGAGCAATTTATAAACCGAGTTGTAAGTGCATATATAAATATATAAAATTACGTTTGTTACGAACCGACTTCTTGGGGGGCACGCCACACGGACCGGACCACAAAGGCTGGGCCAGCCAAGATGGGCCTCACGATATGAACATCACCGGTCGGCCTTTACTGGCTAGGACTCTGATCCACGCAAGTTGTCTTATGGGCCAAGCCCTATGGGCCGAGCATCACGATCTAGGCCGGATGATCTAGGCCTCACAGGCTAGGTCAAGATCTAGATTGAGTTTCACGGGCTAGGCCTCATGGGTTCGTTCTTATCATGTGCATGATTTTTTACTAACATATTATTATGGATCTTTCCTATATTTTAGTTTGTGGATAAAGTCTTAAATCGATATGAACTACAATATTATTAATTTGGATTTAAAGATCTTAAGCATTTTGGGTTGGGAGTTTATGCCTTCAACCTTATGATTCATTAACTTAAAACTTATCACAAATCAAGTGAAAATATGGTCATTTGATTTTTCTTATATTCTTTCATGGTTTCCTTTTCATACATTTCACATCTTCTGAAATGAAATGTTGGTCTCTTTGGCTTCCAGCTACCATATAAAACAAGTGTTCTGCAGGATTCCAATTTATTCACAGGAGCACCAAACCTGTCTCAATTGCAAAACAAGACAATACAATAGTTTTTGTTTATGATAATTTGATGCCTTCGCTTAGCTTTTAGTTCCATTTTTCTTGTACTCTTGTCCAAGGTTAGGATAATTGTCTCTGAGTTGTACTTCTTTTTCCCTCGTTTATGATAATTTGATGCCATCACTTAGCTTTTAGTTCCATTTTTTTTTTAAATTATTACCAACAGTGCTAATAATTGTTGCTGGTCTTTTCTGCAGAGTCTTGCAGAAAATACAATCTGGACTGTCTTCATCTATGTCTTCTGAGACTCTATTTCATGTGGACACCATTGATTGCCTCAGCATTCAGGAAGCAGCAAGGAAATGTCTACTTCGTGACATGGAGATCCATATTGTCATGCATCGAACTGGTCAACCGTAGAACACCGTTTATATCTTCTTGTTCAGTCTCAGAAGGTAGCATATGAACGCAGATATTGTTTTGATCATTGCAAACGACCTCCTTACTTTTGCTCAAAGCATGCCTGCATTGCCAGCTCCCCTTCCACGTCTTCTTCTCCTCCTCCTCCTCTCCATCTATTCTCCAACTCTAGCCACCGACTTCCTCTTCAATGGGTTCAAAGAAGCTGCTAATTTGAGCTTGGATGCCTCGGCCCTTATCACTTCCAATGGAGTTCTCCAGCTGACCAATGACAGCAAGAGACAGATAGGTCATGCTTTTCTTTCTTCTCCGGTGCACATGCTTCACAACCGATCCGTTGCCGCCTCATTCAGCACGGCCTTCGTGTTCGACATCGTCACTGTTAATGGCGGTGGCGGCGATGGCCTGACCTTTGTGGTTGCCACCTCCAAAACCCTGCCTGGAGCTGAGGATGGCAAGTTCCTTGGACTCCTCAGCACCCAGAACAATGGCAATTTCTCCAATCATCTCTTTGCCATAGAATTCGACACGGTGAAGGCCACTGGACCATTCAATGACATCGATAAGAACCATATCGGTGTGGACGTCAACAGCCTCGAATCAAATGTCGCAAAGCCCGCCGCCTATTTCGCAGATGGTGGCAATAAGGTGTCCGTAAAACTGCTGAGCGCGCAGCCAATCCAGGCCTGGATCGACTACAACGGTGTCACAAGCATTCTGAACGTGACCATTGCTCCGCTGCGGCTCCCCAAACCACACCGCCCTCTCATATCGCACGCCATCGATCTATCGCCAATCTTCAAGGAGTACATGTACGTTGGATTCTCCGCCGCAACTGGAAATCTCACAAGCTACCACTATATCTTGGGTTGGAGCTTCAGCACGGATGGAATCGCGTCGAGCTTCAATCCATCTCAGCCGCCCCTTCCAAGGCAAAAGAAAGCATCACCAGCTTCAAGAGTGAAGACCGCAGTGGGGGTTATCGTGGGGTTCCTGGTCTTTATAGGGTTGATTGTACTGTTTATAAATTATCATCGCTTGATTTCATTCATTCAGTTAGTGAATGAATATTGTGATGATAACACAAATTAAAGAGAGATTTTCTCAATCATATATTTAAATTATATATATATATATATAATCGTGATTGATCCTATCAAGGATTATAGTATGTAAGGAATATAGAATTGTTATTCTATATTTGCTTTTGTCATGATTTTTTATTATATTTGGTAAGATTGAATTTTTATTAAAGATGTTAATTTTGATGCAATTGAAATATTATGTAAATAAGTGGTTTTGTGAGAGAGTCAACTAATTGATCAGAAGTATAGACGCGAGAAACACATAATTAACATTAGACAACTTGATCTATAATAAAGTGAAAGTCGATAATAATATATTTCATATGAGTGGAACACTGAATTTGAACATAGATAGGCAGCACCGATATTATCATAATATATTATAGGAGTTGATTAAGATATAATGTGAAGTTCATGTAGTAAATTAGTAACTCAATTGAGCAAGAGAGTTCATGAGATCTCAAAGTTTAGGCCCGATGAGACATAGGAACTTGTGTAGCTCCGGTGCAAGCGGAACGAGGACCTCCTCCTCGTCTACGAGGTCATGCCCAATGGGAGTCTTGACACCTTCCTCTACGACAATGACAAGAGCCAGCAACTGAATTGGAACTAGAGGTTCAAGATCCTCAAGGACATAGCATTCGGCCTCCTCTACCTGCACGAAGAATGGGAGCAAGTGGTCATCCATAGAGACATCAAGTCCAACAATATGCTACTGGACGCCGACATGAACGCAAGGCTGGGTGATTTCGGCCTCGCTAGACTGCACGAGCATGGAGAGAATCCTCACACAACCCATGTCGTGGGAACTCTCGGATACATCCCTCCGGAAATGTGCCACGCCGGTAGGGTTGCTCCCAGTTCTGACGTGTTTATTGGGGATGAAGGAGCGAGGAAACGATAAAATAGAATACTACGATGCAATTAAAAAGAATCTTTTCGATCAATGTAGAATTTAAACAAGAGGATTGACATAGAATACTTATAAGATATTCCTAAGTGTATACTCCTTCTATCTTGCTTTATGAACTATGGTCTTATTTATAGGACCTAGTGGTAACTACCTCACTCCACCATATCACCCATGATTGAGTTAGTTGTATGAACTATTCTATGACTTCTAGATCATGGGTCACTTCTTGAAACATGCCTAAAACTATCCTGAATATGGTAACTACCTAGATAACTACTATGAATCAATTCTCAATACTCCCCCTTGATTCATAGTTACATACACCAATTTGCGACATGAAATAAACATGCTTTTAAACTTGAAATGACTTGGTGAGGATATCCGCAACTTGTTCATTTGTTCCACAATATTTCATTGATATGACTCCACTTGCAATAAGATCTCGGATGAAATGATAGCGTATCTCTATATGATTCGTTCTTTCATGAAATGTTGGATTCTTTGTCATTGCAATTGTGGCTTTGTTGTCATAAAATATTTTCATTGCTTCTTTTTGTTCTTGATGAAAATCTTCAAAAAGTCTTCTGGGCCATATTGCTTGACAAGTTACTGATGTTGCGGCTATATATTCTGCTTCCGATGTCGATAACACAGTTGTTGCTTGCTTTTTTGAACTCCAAGATATAGCTCCTGATCCGAGACTAAAAATATTACTTGAAGTACTCTTTCTATCATCTAAAGCTCCTGCCCAATCACTATCAGTGAAACTAAATAATTTATATTTAAAATTATGAGAATGCCAAATATCATAATCTGTAGTTCCAGCAATATAACGCAGAATTCTTTTAATAGTTCCGATATGATGTTTGCTTAGGTTATGCATAAACTTGAATACTACACCAATAAAGAAGGTAATATCTGGTCGAGTATGAGTTAGATAAATCAAACCTCTAACCAAACTTCTGTAGTATCTTCCATTTGTCAAACATGTATCATTTTCAAGTTTCAATTTCTCATTTATATTCATGGGTGTTGCTGCAGCTTTGCAATTAATCATATTAGATTTTTTGAGTAGATTCATTACATATTTTCTTTATGAAATAAAATTTTCATATGATCCTTGCTTTACTTCCAACATAAGAAAATAGTGCAATAGACTAGATCTGACATTTCAAACTTATTCATAATGCATTTTTTAAACTCTACCACAAAAAAATTATATGAACCCATATATATAATATCATCAACATAAAGGCAAACCATTAGAATATTATGTTCACATTCCTTCTTTAGATAAAGAGTATGTTCATTATTACACATCTAAAATTTATTTTGATGAAAATAATAATCAATTTTACTGTACCATGCTCTTGGAGCTTGTTTAAGCTCATAAAGAGTTTTTCTTAGCTTATGCACCTTTTCTTCATGTCCTTTAACAAAAAGACCTTCAGGTTGAATAACAAAAATCTCTTCATGTAAATCTTTATTTAAAAACACAGATTTCACATTAAATTGATAAACATGCTAACTCAAGTGAGCAGCTAAAGTCAAGAAAGTTCTTACGATTTCGAATATAGCAGCTAGAGAAAATGTATCATCAAAATCAATACATTGTTGTTGTGAATATCCTTTTGCTACAAGCTAACCCTTATGCTTTTGGATATTTGCATCTGCATTAAACTTTATTTTGAACACTCATTTTAATCCAATAGCTTTATATTCTTTCAGTAGATCTATTAACTCCCAAGTTTTATTTTTCTCAATAGATTTGATTTCCTTTTTTATTGCTTTTCATCATTCCTCTTTTTAAACTACTTCCTCAAAAGTTATAGGATATGAAATAAACAAAGCAAATGTTGAGTCATAAATTTCTGTTAGTGATATAAAATTTCTTGGAGGGGTTTCATCTGAGGAATTTGAATTTAAATTGCTATTGGGTGAGGTTGATAATGAACTTGTTGGAGCAAGATCTGTCATTTGATTCTGCAGAGTGTCTAGTTATACTGGAATCTAAATTTGGGTTGTTCTACATTTATTGGTCTCCCAATTCCAACTTGCCCTTTCATCAAACACAATATTTCTAGTAATAATAACTTTGCCACTAACAGAATTATATAATCGATATGCTTTGGATTGTAAGGAATAACCAATTAAGATGCATTTTTCAGATTTTTTATCAATCTTGTGATGATTTTGTGAATTCACCAAAGCATAAGCAATACAACAAAAAAATTTTAGATGGCTTACACTTGGTTTCATACCATACCAAGCCTCAAAAGGAGTTTGATTCATAATAGCCTTTGTTAGTGAAATATTTAACAAATAAACTGCTGTTGCAACTGCTTCTGCCCAAAACTGATTTGGAATGCGTTTTCTTTTAACCAAACTTCTTGTCATTTCAATAATAGTTCGATTCTTACGTTCAACTACACCATTTTACTCTGGTGTATACGATGCTGTCAATTCTCTATGAATATCATTTTCTTCATAAAAAGAATTAAACTCATTAGATAAAAATTCACCACCTCTATCTGTCCGAAGTGTCTTTATATATCTACCACTTTGCCTTTCTATAAGTGCTTTGAACTTTCAAAAATTATCAAATGTTTCAGATTTCAATTTCAGAAAATATACCCAACTCATGCGACTATAATCATCAGTAAATA
>LVTN01000567.1:20251-38116 GCA_001649415.1 Musa itinerans | reverse complement strand
TAAACATTGATCTTATGCCTGACATATGATTATAACATCTACTATCCAAAAACTAAATATCATTTAAGATATCATTAACTTGCGAATGAGTCATAAACAATTTACTATTTTCTTCATTTTCCTCCACATAGCTTGCTTGCTTTTCTCTTTTCCAGCAATTTGCCTTAATTTAACCAAACTTTTTACAATAGTGACATTGAATTCCACTCTTGTAATTTTTTTGATCATAATTTGATTGCTTTTGTTCATCATGCTCATCAAAGTGTCCTCTTCCTCTTCCTCTACCATTTCCTTTACCACGAAATCCTCCTCTGCCACATCCTCTTTCTATTGATTTTTTATCTTCTTTTGAAGTAAAATACTCCTCATTAACCTGAAATGCTTTCTCTTTACTTTTTTCAAGTGACCTGTTCAACCTTGCTTCATGTGCTTGCAACGAATCTATTAGTTCATTAAATAAAAATATAGATAAATCTTTTGACTCCTCAATTGTGACAACAATATGATCAAATTTCGGAGTTAAACTTCTTAAAATTTTTACAATAATTATATGATTAGGAATATGTTCATTATAAGATTTCATTTGACTAACAATTTCAATCACTCGAGAAAGAAAATCTTGCACCGATTCGTTGCTTTTCATGAATAAAATTTTAAAGTCACGACGAAGGGTTTGAAGTTTTATCATAATCACCCTTTATAAGCCTTGAAATTCATTTTGAAGTATCAACCAAGCTTGCTTTGAGGTTGTCGCTGCTGCAATTCTCGATAAGATTGTCTCATGTATAACTTGTTGAATGAAGAACAATGCATTTGAATCCTTCTTTCTATTCTCCCTCAATCTGATTTCGTCATCTGGATCTGCATATCCAATCTCTATTAAGTTTCAAAATCTTGAGACTTGAATATAGATTTCATCTTGATACTCTAAAATTCATAGCATTTGCCCGAGAATATGAGAATAATGGGTTGAGACATGGAATGTTCATAGAAAGTCATAATGCCCAATTCAAATTGAAACTTAGGTCTGATATTATAAATGTTGGGGATAGATGAGTAAGAAAACGATAAAACAGAATACTACGATGCAATTAAAAAGAATCCTTTCGATTAAGAAAATCGATGTAGAATTTAAATAAGAGGATTGATATAGAACACTTACAAGATATTTCCAAGTGTATACTCCTTCTATCTTGCTTCATAAACTATAGTCCTATTTATAGGACCTAATGATAACTATCTCACTCCACCATGTCACTCATGAGTTAGTTGTAGGAACTATATATAACTTCTAGATTATGGGTCATTTCTTAAAATATACCTAAAGAACATGATAACTACCTAGATAATTTCTATAAATAAATTCTCAACTGTGTTCACCTACGGCATACTGCTCTTCGAAGTGGCCTGCGGCCAGAGGCCAATACAGCCTGCTGCTCCGCCGAGTGAGCTGATGTTGACCGAGTGGGTGAGAAAATGCCACATGCTGGACAAACTACTGGAGGTTGTGCATCCAAGACTGGGCGGGTTGTACCCGGAGCAGGAGATCAAGCTGGTGCTGAGGCTTGGGCTGCTTTGCTCTCAGTCCATCCCTGAAGCGGAGCCAACCATGAGTCAGGTGACGCGGTATCTCGACGGCACCGACGGCCTGACAGATGATGTTGCGTATGTGTTCTCAGAAGCCGATTCAATGGATTTGGCATCTCGGCTGTCGATCACTTCATCTTGGAGTGGTATGGGCTCTCGGTCACTCCATCAAGGGAAATGACAAAGATCTTGTGGTCAAAGGCACCCACAGGGGAGGTAAGAACAGAAATAAGGAATTCTGTGCAGCTCGTCACCTACCACTTCACTATAATTGTAATATTAGTGTTTTTTGTTTTTTTGACAAAAAGGTATGTAACGAAAGTATAATTTAAGCTCAAAATCTTACTATAAGTTATCAAGATCTTTACTAACTAAATTAAATGAGACATTCGATATTAGTATCTATTACCTCTCTGTACAATCATTTCAATAAACACAACCTCATGTAATTCTTTATTTTTTTGTCCGCCTGAAACACTTAATTGAAGTGAGAATCTTACTAGGGAAACTAATTAAAGATATTATATTCTGAACAATTTATAAATCGAGTTGTAAATGCATATATAAATATATAAAATTATGTTTGTTACAAATTGACTTCTTTCACAAAGGCAAGATGACTTTCACGATATGAACATCACCGATTGATCTTTATTGGCTAGGACTCACAAGTTGATCCACATAAGTTATCTCATAGGTCAAGCCATAAGACAGATGACGAGTGTCGGTATAATAATCTTGCCCATATGAGCTAGGCCTCACAAGTCGTGTCACACGGGTTGGGTCGCTCTGGTAGGCTTGGGGTGCCCGACTTCCTATGTCAAATAGCATATGACTGTATCGAATGGGTATCACACGTGTGAGATGGATCGTGCTTCATCATATATACTATCAAATTAATTAAAACTAAAATAATAATTAACTTTATTTTTTTAAAATAATAAATTTTCATAAAATCCATTTAACATGATTTCATGAATAACTACATTAATGCCATCATAATTCATGCAATTTTAAAATCCAAAAATAAGTAAAATCTCAAACTAATTTAACATACAAAATTATTAAGATCTCAAACAAATTAAAAGTGAATTAGTGTACGATAACCCATCCAAGTTAAATGTGCTATAAGTGAGAAATGTTATGTGTGAGAAGAGTTATAGTTGGAATTGATTATTTATTTACAAAAATAGTTAGGCCTGGTTGGATAATTTCCTTCAAGGATTAGAGAAACATCAATTATGATGATTGAATGATTTCTTCATTCAATTTTGAAAATATAATGTGAGTTTTCTCTGTTCATAGTTAGGAGATAAAGAACTTATCCCATGCCTTTTTATTTACTATCGAGAAGGTAAATCATCATGTATCCAACTACACTATATTGATTAGTGTGAATGAATACATAGGTTTTGTATATTATTTTACATAAGAGCACCAACAATATTACTCGGTCGATCATTACAAATATCATATTTATCAAATGTCTAATTTATATACATGATCTTTCATATACTTTTTTTGTATTCCTATATATTGATATCTGCCTTATTTATCACACGCATAGTTGATCATGTGCATGATTTTTTACCAACATAGTATTATGGATCTTTCCTTTAAATTCTATTTTGGCATTCGTGCTTAAAAAGAAAAACTTCCTCTATGGTCTATAATACACTGAGTTATAGAATAATGTTAAACAAAGTTAGGTAGTCGACTATTAATTGTAATATATATTAAATACTTGTGAAAAAATAATATAGATTCATGCATGATGTTATTTTGTAGACACATAAGTTAATTTATACTAATGCATGACACTTGATATCATTCGCGAATAAAAACTGAGGTATGCTATTGAGAAAGTATAAAAAAAGACAAACCTCGAGGGTGAAAAATATGAATAGAATGGATGAATTTGGAGAGGACTTCCACCCAAAATAAAATTTAGATTCATTTGTATTTTACTAACCCCTTTCCATAGGGTGAGCGGATGACCAACAAAAGAAAAAATATACTATAATTCTCTTTCAAATGATCCGAAAAAAAAAATAGTTTCAAACTTTTTTTAATGCAAAAGAGAAGAAATACAAAATATTAAATAAAAAAAAATCATGAGGCCTATCACAAATATGCATAACCACCAATTTGCTTTCTTATCCCTTTCCCTAAAAATTCTTATATTAAGAAATTTATAAATTACTAATATATTTATGATAATATTCAATATTATCCATCAACACCTTCAAATCGTATTCCCTATAATTTAATGAGATTTCCTCGTTCCACATCATTTGAAGATTCTGCTGTATCACAGATTCCCCATCGTTTCAAACTTCAAATCCATCTCTCTCTCTCTCTCTCTCTCAGACCCAACTGAACCTAACGTCCAGCTTTTCGAAAGAGTCTAAAATGAGCGGGCCAAACCCGATCCTCTCTCTCTCTCTCTCTCTCTCTCTTCTTCTTCTTCTGTCTGCGTTTGCTATAATAGGACATCCCTCGGGCCCCACTCCCCCGAGGCTCCAACCCTTTTCGTTTCGCCCCCATTTAAAATTTGAATCGGCCGCACTCCAACCCTGAATCCCACCGCCTGCCGCCGTCTCGCTCCCCCTTCCTCTCGCCCGTCTTCTTCTTATTATATACTCCACCCCCACCACCATCCCCTGAAGAAGAACAAGAAGAAGACGACGACGACGACCAGAACGACTCTCTACTCCCATCTCCAGTTGATCACCTACCTCTTTCTCTCACCCGTAATCTGGTAGACGCAGATTACAGACCTATTCGTGTATTTGCTTTCGATCGAAGCAGGCTCTACACAAGGTCTGATTTCGCTGGTTTTCGTGTTACATGTACCAATGCGGATTTTCTAGTCGTTGCGTGCTTGATGGTGTTGTGGATCTAGGTATTTGTCCCCTGTTTTGTCGGTTTTTGATTCGGCACTTCGAGTGGTGGTGGCTTGCATTTGTCGTGGTTGCAATTCATCGTCTCTCTGGGGCATTTCCTCGAGCATTACCCTGACGTCGCTGTGGTTGCGTGCTTCTTTTTATAAGAGATGGGATTTGGTGGATCAAGCAACGGTTTGATATTTGGTTTGTGCTTTGCAGATCCTTCTCCGAGGATGAACTCGGTGCCGGATGAGATTGTGGAGCACATACTATCGTTGCTGAGCAACGCGCGCGACATCGCGGCCTGCACCTGCGTCTCCAAGAGCTGGAAGGAGGCTGTCCCCTACATCCCTTCCCTCTACTTTCCCCGCAACTCGTTCGATGGCGTCCTGCGCCACTACGACGCTGACGCCACCATTGGCCGCATGATCGCCGCCGCCGCTTGCCTTGAGGAGCTCGTCATCTACTGCCCGTTCTCCTCCGCGGCTCTTGCGTCCTGGCTCGCCCTCCGTTGCCGATCCCTCCGCCTCTTAGAGCTCCGGATGGACGGTGTCGCGGATAAGGCGGCGGCGGCGGCGTCCGACGGGGAGTACCCGGCCAACGAGCTGGACTGTATCGGCGTCGTCCGGGGGTTGGAGACCTTGAAGTTGTGGGGCGTCTCGTTGACGAGGCCGCCAAACTGGAGCTCATTCGCGCGGCTGCGCACGTTGGAGATCATCGGGGCGACGCTGCGCGACGCGGCTTTAAGGGACACGGTGCATGCTTGCCCCAACCTCACCGACCTGGCGTTGCTCGGGTGCGATGGGGTCGGCGCGGTCTCCATCGAGCTGCAGCGGCTGGAGAGATGCCGGCTCGATTTCTTGGGCCCAGGGAACTCCTCCCTCCACATGAGCTCGCCGAGGCTTGAGGTCCTGGAGATCCAAGGCTTCAGCTGGATCCGAGTCGAGCAGAATCATCGTATACGGAGGCTCTGCATCGCCAAAAATGCAGGTGATTCCACAAAACCAGAGACACTTTGCACGCTAGCTAGGTGTTTGATGATCTGTTTCAATGGATTGAACAAATCACTTTGCACGTCTAGGTAGGGTATACAAGGTCGATATGTGGAAGCTAGCAGACCTAGAGTTCATGTCGCTTCGAGGAGTTCAATGGAGCTGGAATGCCGTCAGCTCCATACTCCAATGTGCAAGCGAGGTGCAGCACCTGGTCATGAAGATCGAGTTTTGTGGCGATTTTGACACGCTCCAACCCTTCCCAGAGATCGACTTGGTCGAATTCTTCAACAACCATCCCAAGCTGCGCAAGTTCGAGATTCATGGTGCACTCTTTGCAGCCTTGTGCCAGAAGAACAGCCTGAAAAATGTAAGTTATTACTTGACCCCATTTTGTTTTCTTGTAACTCCAAACAATCGGCAATCCTCACCTAAAACTTTTGCGATTGCAGTTGGACTCGAGGTTCATGATTCCTTGCTTGGAAGAGGTTGTCATCACTGTGAGGTCTCCACTGAATGCGGAGCAGAAGCTGAACACGCTTGAGTCGCTGCTGAGGTACAGTGTGAAGCTGCGGAGGATGGCTATTAGAATCTCACAGATGAAGAACTGCCATGAGGCAGCTGATGATTTCTTCAAGGAGATATGCAAGTTCAAGTATATGAACTCTAAGATAATCCAGATTGAATAAACCAGGTTCCTCCTCTAATTAACCTGATCAATTGACTTGTCTGGTTCACACTCTCTTTAAGATTCAACAACCATTGAGCTGACAATTCACCATTCTTGTTTACTTCCTTCGAAATATCATCTTTTTGACAGACTTTATATTGCAACTGAGTTTTTCTTTGTGTTTTTGGTATTCAATCTGCATCTGATGGAAACCTGTTGAGGAAAACAATTATTCTTATATTGATCTCGATTCAAATTTCAAATGTGCAAGCTGGAAAGAGATGTAATTGCATTCTTCTCTGATGACTAAAAACTTCAAGGGCATTTTTTGTACTTACAATAGTGTGGGCTTCAAATGTTTTAATGTATTAATTTCATTGAGTCAAGTCCATCGAAACATTCCAATACTCACATAAATATAGAGACCATCTCATTGTTTTCTTTCAGCTTTTACATGGTGACAAAAGAGTACTTAGATACTTGACATTCCTCCTAGAGGAAAATATATAGGAAGCATTTTCTGTAGATGTAGTAGATGGAAACTATGATGAATGGCTATTAGATTGCTCAATTACATGATGGTTCTTGCATCATCAACCTAACAACTGATACATCTCTATTTTCACTCATTAGGTAACTTGAAATATCAAAGTAATGAGCAAGTCAGTATTCCCAATTTAAAATAGCTGCTATCCCTCAAGAGCTAGTGATTTTTGTACTTTGCCCTGAAAATGTTTGTGCTCTCTGGTATTTGGAGATTTGCTTTAACCAACTGTCGATTTCATTGTTAGAACAGAGATGTTTGAATTTTGAAGGATGTTAGCCTTTTTGAGGTTTGGAAATAGGGTTTTTTCCCTTATGTTTTGATGTAGCATATAAATTCCTTCAAACACTAAGATCTTTGATATATTTGTATATATATTCCAGTGATTGACATCCATTTAGAAAATTGAGGGTAGCTATAGATAATTTTAGTTAGTTTAAACTTAAAAGATACATAAAGAGTATTGTTGTCACTTGTAGTTTTAACTAACAATCAAGTAATGGCTATTATATGCACATCATAACCAAAGATAATGATTAGAAGATTGACTGCTAACATATCAATTTATTGCTTTCAACATATGTATACACAACAAGCATGTACACATACACACTAAGGTGGCTTCAAGAGACACAATAAGCAATTGACTTAGTATTGAACTGGTTTGTGATCACCACACATAAATCTCTATTCAGAATAGCATCAGCTTCAGCAGCCTGTACAGTAAGTAGTGCTTGTTTTCTTAGATTCCCATATTAATGGTTAAAGCATGAGGGGAGCTATCATATCTTTGAAGAACCACTGCATGCTTAGCAACACCACATTGCAGCAGCCTAATCTTTTTGTCATCAACATCTTCACAAAGAACCATCCACAATTGGCTGCGGCACAATGATGATCTATTTTTCCGGAAAGGAAAAGAGTAATAATGTACGCAGATGGCAATTATTTGAGCATTGTCACGATGTCATGTCATGGACTATCAAAACTTGACCAAAGAAATAGTTGCAGGATTAAGCATACACTGATCCGACTCTCCATGTACAACACGAAGGCTTAAGAATTTAACTATAACAAATAAACCCTGCGAAAGTATCTCTAACTGAATCAAAATTTCAAAAAAATTGTTTTTGTTGTCCATTAATTTGAAGAGTTGCAATTCATATCTTTGGTTGTAAATCTCACTCAAGATTACAAGTTACATCCAATTAACTCTTATTGGTCATAGTATCAACAAAAAAAAACATAACATATAATATTATTAGGGAAAAAATGTTATTGATGTTGTCGTCAGCACAACATGGCTCTTGTTCATATACGAGGAGCCGTTTGAAGTAAAACACAGTCTCTCCAAATGTGTTACCTACATAAAGATCAAGATCATAAATGGCTTTCGGAGTGATCTCTTTGACGGTTAAGTCAGTACAGAGGTCTACTTATTTAGTTCTCATTGTGTTTCTATAAAGAATAGAAAGAGAGGAGAAGATGAGTTTAGTTCTCTTTATAGATCGACATCGTTGTAACTTTCAGATTCGATAATGGTTCACTTGCAAATTAGATAAAAATTTTCTGAATGACATCGAAATGTACACATCGTATATTTGATCTATTGTTATTTAATTTCAGTTTCTAAAATTAAAGTTTTTCACGTATATTTGATCTATTGTTATTTAATTTCAGTTTCTAAAATTAAAGTTTTTCACATAATAGTAGCATAATCATGGTTTTATGCTTGCAATTTGTATCAGAGACATGTTTTAAAATCAAATACAGTAGATCATAAAAGTATTTCAAATCTATTTTGTATTTAGATATGTTTGTTAGTCCCCTTCACCTGCGAAAAGATATTATCCAATTTTGATTTATGATATTTAAAGAATATATTTGTGTCCCCTTCATTCTGCTTTATATCTAGTTTGTCCTATCACCTACCTGTAAGCGATGCGAAGATCCTTATATTTGATCGATGGACCATTATCGACAGCTTGTTGTTGAAGATAGTATTGTTGAGGGTGATTACCTTCGGTGGTCGCTAGCCTAATCACGAGCAACAATTGAGTATGCAATGGAAGCACCATGGGGTGCGACAATCGGCCTACCTTAGACGTAGGTGGCTATATCACTGTGTGCGGTGACTGTAGCAGTGCCATTGCATGTGGCTGTAGTTGTGGCGACTGTCATTATGTGTGACGGTTGTGACATTTGTTAGTTGCGACCGATTTCAATTGGATGTCACAAGCCGCGATTTCTAACATTTGCATAGCATACACATGGGCACAATCATGCATCGCGATGATTGTGGGGGTCGTTGATAGGCGCATAAGTATGGTTGCGCAATGGGACGATCCATTGGTGACACTTGGTTAACGGTGCACCATGGAGGTGTTCCACTGGTGAGGAAAGCGATGGTAGGATGTGATGATCAGCGAGGCCGTCGATCGACCGTGCGAGAAGAGTCACACCACCACGGGCAATGTGCAGGTAACGGAGGACAACTGCACTACAAACCCGCGCACAAGGGAGCGGTGGAACGTAGCAGTGAGGATTTAGTATTTTAATAAAGATATTTTTATTTCAAAAAAATTAAATAAATTTAACTTGTGTCCTTAAATTTATTTTTTCATTTATACCCTTTGAAAATTAGATATTTTCTTTATATATCCTAAGCAAAATTATAGTTTTGACCTTATGAAATTAAAAATTTCTGACTTATGTCCTTAATTATAGAATTGACTAATTTGATTTATTTTAATCAAATATTTTGATCGATCTTGATTATGATTATATTTTGATTCGTTTACTAGATTTAGACTTAATTAATCAAGTTTCGATTGAATTAGAATAAAGTCAAATTTTGATCAATTTTTTATTTTGATCTTTAACTTTTGACTCACTTAATTAGGTTGATATTTAGCCCAAGTCTCGGAGTATCCAATTAAATAAGGTTGATTGGTTTAAGGATTTTATATGAAATAAAAAATATAAATTATGATTTTCGTTTATAGTTTTCTTATATGATATATTATATATTGATAAATTTTTTTGCATGTGATAAATAAAAATTATGCATATATTAAAAATTATGATTTTAAATAATATTTTTTTTAGATAAAGACATAATTTATGATTTATCATGATTATAATTATAATATAAGTTTTTTATATTGATTAATATTCAATAATTATTATTAAAATATTTTCAAATATATTAGGTTAAAAAAAAATGATTAAGATAATTTATAACTAATATTCTAAGTTTTATTTGATTGGTCGCTGCTAATGTAGCCTGGGATGATAGGTTTTTATGATATGAATTGTAATAAATATTTTATTATTTATAAAATATTTTAAATTATATTTTATATTATTGTATTGGTCTTGTAGTCACTAAAGTGGCATAGACCAATAACCTATAAAATTATGTTAAAGAATTAGTCCTCAATGATATCTAATAAAATAATATTCATAATGACATATAATTAAGAGATTTAAATAATTTCAAAAGAGAATCTATTTCAAATAATTGTGTGATGAGGTAGAATGATACTGTTTTGGATATCCTTTTAGTTTATGATTATATACTCAAATGTAACAATACTATTCAACAAGAATGGTATCAATTTTTTATAAATAATTTTGTGTGAATATTAGATATGTTAATATTTCACCTAAATGTGAAATAGAGATAATATCAATAGTTTAATATTAAAAAGAAAATTTAAAGTATTAATATTATATGATTTTATTAGAGTGGTCATTTCTTCATTGCATTCTTATAAATATCCATATATTTTTTAGATTAAATTATTATAAATAACTTAAGCATATACAATTTACATGGTGTGTTATGTGTTGATTAGAATAGTTGAAAAGATCATAGACATAACTAGTAAAGGTTCTAATTAAACAAATAATTGACATAAATGATTAAAAATGATATAAAAGATTCAGTTTTATGATAATTATTAATAATATTTAAACTTCATTATAGTTTATAATTAGTGTATTGAAATATTTTAAAAATAAATTTAAATTTATTAATAAGTCATTAGCTAATATCTTAATGAAATAACCGATTAATATTTAGTATGATGACATTTGAGGAATTCAAGATTATATTCTTAATATGACTAATAAAACTATAAGCTTAAGAACATTGAGCATGAATTTAATTAAGTTTATTCTCGTATAATTTATTTTTAATTTTATTTTATTTTTTAATTTAACTTATTTAAAATCTACTATAATAAAATTTAAAAAAATGAAACTTAAATAAATAAATTAATATATATGTTTAGAAAAAAAAAGATTAAAATAGAAAAGACTCTAACATTTTGGATAGTATTCGAGGATTGAGTATAATATATTTTATCTAATAAATATAACTTTTAAATATAATAGCAAACCAGTTTAATGACATTGAACTGCAGCCATCAATATGCATATATAAAAAAATTCTCTAAAGGATAGCAAATGAGTATAGTGCTTGAGGACACAATTCCATCATCAATTATTTCATCATTGTGAGCCGGTGCTGTTCGAAGCACTTTCACGTGTGAATCGGCATCACTCGTTCCCCACTTTGACTTAACTATAGTTAGGTCAAAAGTACCAGTGACCGTGGCGGTTTGGTTAGGAGTTGTTCCGACGACGCCAAGTTGGCAGCGGAGGAAGCAAAAGATTAGCCACTTAGATTTATGCGTTTTATATGCAGTTCTCTACTTCTCAGATTTTGAAGACTATAAATGATTCTAATTTAGAAGGATACTCTTCTTCAATTCGGTTAATCGATTCGGATTGAACCAAATCAATTTTAATTAAAAAAAAATACTAACACACCTAATCGGATTGAACCGAACCAATTTTAATTAAAAAAATACTAATACACCTAAAGTCCCAAAAAAATCCTAAAATCTCTATTCAAAACTTAATGAGTTCATTGCTTCTTTCGACTCTACAACTCCTTATAACCCAGAGCTTCTCTAACCACCATGAAGGCAAAGTGTTCATTAATAAAAAGATAAATATAGGAAAAGACTTTGTTTGAAAGGTACTTGAATAGGGTTCTACTTCTGACTATGGTGGTACATACCTATTCTGTTTATTAGATACAATTTATGATCATAACTTAATGCTCTTGTGCTTGTTCTTCAAGCCCTTTTTGTAGGCACTCCGGGCATAACAAGGCAAAATTGCCATCCCATGGTTACAAATATCTACATGAGAAAATTGAATGCAGCACTACTTTTAACTATTAAGCATGTCAGGAAGTCATTAATGAGGTTAGTAATTTAATGCAACACACTATAGGGGTCAAAGCACACATAAAAGGAAGGGCTCTGGGCACAAAAAGGATAATAAGATGATCTCAGTTGTTCAAATGTGCAAAAGAGAACAGAATATTTGGAGAAAGAAACACATACTTTAAAGATGACAAGCAAATGGCCAAGAATGAAGGGGCCAGTGGATAAATTCAACAACATATATCTAAAGGTTGCAAAAAAGAAAAGAGGTAAACTGACACAATTAAAACATTATAGATTCTTTTGCCATAAACTGCGGAGTCAATGAATATTTGGTTTAGTGAGTCTATAATCCCATTTTCGTGCTATCAGATTCTGATAGACAGACGGACAATATGGTCTAGAATACAAACCTGAGGAACATATGAACTTGGAAAGTGTCAATGAAAGTGGTTTAAAAGCAGAATCATGGAGTCACATGGATGCATAGAAAGTGAAATTTTTATCAAATCCAGTGTAGAGTGATTACAAGTTTCTTAGGATGGATTTCTGTGATATACCATGCTGCACAATATGTTGATATTACTGATAGATAAATGCATTAGGAGCTGCAACAACAAGATGTTGACATACAGATAGGAAAACATATTGTTGCCATCAATCTAATTAGTTGCTTGGGCAATGGAGTGAACTAATTTATTGTTCCTCATATGCTGTCCATTGTGTTGATTTGATCTCAGATGCCATTGTCACTCCAGTGTGGAGTGATTACAAGTTTCTTAGGATGGATTTCTATGATATACCATGCTGCACAATATGTAGATATTGCGGATAGATAAATGCATTAGGAGCTGCAACAACAAGATGTTGCCATATTGTTGCAACAACAACATACAGATAGGAAAACATATTGTTGCCATCAATCTAATTAGTTGCTTGGGCAATGGAGTGAACTAATTTATTGTTCCTCATATGCTGTCCATTGTGTTGATTTGATCTCAGATGACATTGTCAAAGAGAGTAAGCCAAACAAGTGCAAGCACCCATCACAGGCACAAGACTCTAAGATGTACAACCAACATAAGACAATGTGCCTGGTGCATAAATTTATTTGAGAAAGGGAGATTGTGAGATGTTAGAACTGGAGCTAAATATATATAGAACAAGCTCCTAATCTTGAAAAGCAATCTTCACACAAAATGCAACCAAAGGCTCATGCTTTCATCCAACTAGTAGACAAATAAAGGCTCATATTGAAAACACAATTTGGAAAATTCTTGATAATGACAAAACGCCAGAAACAAGATTTAGTATATGGCCAGTTAAGCTTCAATATATAAATTTGCCAAGTAGAACTTGAGGTCGCTGCATTGCAAAGACAGATCATGTTTTTAACAAATAAGATGTTTTCACTCAATACCAACTAGCATTTTGGTACAATGCAAAGCAACATAGTTAGAAACATTATAAACACAATGGAAATCTTCAATACGAGCCAATATTCACCAGGAAAAGAAGGAGCAATCATAAGAACCTAGTTAGACAACTATCAACAGCAACAGTGACTAGGGAAAGGCAAGTATTCTAAGTCGTAATTGGGTGCAAAAGAGCAGAGCAACCCAATGTTTAAAGAACGTACTTAACCTGAAGAAGAAGCTACAATCTGGAGCTCTTATGGGCCTCAAGCAACAGCTCAGATATCTCTTTCAACATATCAAGCCGCTTCATCCATAATTCCATCTCGGTCTCGCACTGCTTCCTCAACTTCTCCTCCAGCGCTGTCCCCTTGGACGGATCAATCAACTTCAGCCCCTTCTCCAAAAGCACCCCCGACATGCACCGCCCGTTCACCTTCCAATACGCCGCCGCCGCTTCCCTGATGAACGGGTACCTATCATTGTCCCCACCCGTCTCCTCCTCCTCGCCCTCGGCGTCCGCCGCGGCGGCCACGTCCCCGCTCTCATCCTCCTCGGCATCCCCATGTTTGACCTCCTCGGCCCAGACATCGGTGGACAGCTCGTAGATACGGCGGTCGTGGGCGGTGGCGCCCGCGGCAGGACCGGCGGCGGCTGAGTGGACGAACTTGCTCTTGAGGCGCTTGAGCTTGTAGCCGACCTGATCGGCGGTGAGGTGGGGGCCGACGGAGCTCTTGATGGAGGCGAAGAAGACAGCCATGGTGGGCTGCTTGGGAAGGGCGTCGGTGCGGGAGCGGAAGACGAGGGCGCCCTTGAGGAGCTCGACCTCATCGTGGTCCGACCAAACCTTCTTCTGCCGGATTTCGGGGGAGCTCTTGCCGCCGAACTCGCGGGGCTTCCGCTTCCGCTCGCTACGCCTCGACGTGGCGGCAGGTGAGGCGGCCGCGTGGGGTTCCGGGAGGGGTTTCGAGGCAGGAGGAGTCTGGGGGGCCGAGCGGCCACCGGGGCCGCCGTTGGTGGAGGGAGGGTCCTCCGTGGTTGGCAGTAGGGAGTCGGCGGCAGTCGCGGAGGAGTGAGAAGAAGAGGAGGAAGAAGAAGCTTTGTTCGCGGAGTGTGAAGCGAGGCGTTTGGATCGCATGCTTCCAGGGGGATTTGGGATAAGAGTCAGACAGAGGGGAGGAGACAACGGCATAAAGAAGTCGTCTTCAACATCTCATCTGCTCGAGGAGAGAGATGGGGAATGGGACGGTCAATTTGCCCCCAAAACACAAGAATATTCTTCGTAAGGAGATTTCTGGACTTTCGATTTCGGATTTTAGATCCGCTTCAGTAATTGGGCGATTATGGGCCGGATCGACCTAAAATAAGCACATAAGGTTTGGGCCGGGCCTCGACTGGCCTTACAAATCTATCCGTAGACTGCATTCGGTATCTTCATATACTATTGCTGCTTTTACAAATCCATTCATACGATGTCCAGAAATAGCATATCTACCCTTAAAATTTTCATTGTCCACGAAGCATTAGTTTAATTAAAAATATATATTAAAATAAAAAAACCAAACGATATATTACTTCGAGTTAAGAATCTTCAATGTATATACGTCCACCAACCATTAGTTTGAGTTAAAACTATATAAAGACTTTACAACATAGTAAGTTTTTAAAGTATATAATCAATAGATTAAATATAGGGATGCATATGCAAGTTTTTTAGCTTGGGAGGACAAATATGATATTGTTACATTTTCTAGAAGGTCTATATGTAAAAGCGTATATATTAAAGATTATTATTTTTAATCTTATTTACAAACGCCAATCGTTTAACTCCATCTCTCGAAACAAACGCGGAAAAGCTACAGCCAACCAGCATCGACCACGAAGGCAGTGATTGCCTGTATCGTCTCAGTCAGGGGACGCGTATATTTCTCGTACGAGACTGTGGGTCGCGTGGAATAAATGTGACGAGACCCGTCGCCTCTCAGAAGGGCCAAATGTTCCATGGCATCGATGATACAGGCGATCACCACCCCGAACATAGTGACTAACGCAAGAGTAAAAGAACACGATCAATTCGTCGTCTCTGCCCTCTCCGTCCTCAGAACTCGTATAGGGAGGGAGAAGACGAGGAGTGGGAGGGAGATCGCAAGATGGTGCTGTGGGTGTTCGGGTATGGGTCTCTGATATGGAAGGCGGGGTTCCGCTACGACGAGAGGCGCGTCGGATTTATTAAGGGATTCCGTAGGGTCTTCTACCAAGGCAAGCCACCTTCCTCCCTTCCTACCCTTTAAGAAGAGTACAAAACGTTGGTTTTTAATGGTTTGTTGCATTTGGTGTCTGAATCATTTGATCTATTGGGTGGAATGGAATAGGTAGCACAGACCACAGAGGGACTCCCGATTTCCCCGGAAGAACCGTCACTTTGGAACCCCTTCGCGGAGCAATCTGTGTACTCTCTCTCTCTCTCTCTATTCCCTTTACTGTCACGATTAATGATTTGTGTGTGATTGTTTGGACTGTTAATTACGGCGACAGAGAGAATTTTTTGTTTGCTGGATCTGTTGAGTTGGATACTCCTTTTTTGAGGGAAGAAACTTCTATCCATGACTTTTTACCACTGTTAGTTGTGTCTGCTCAGTCGTTCTTTGGTTCGAGGGCAAAAAAGCTTCTATACATGATTATATCTGTCAGGCGTAAATCGTGTGTTTTGCAACAAATTGTGAACGCCCACCGTGGGGCTCGAACCCACGAACACAAGATTAAGAGTTTTGTACTATAACTGGAATTAATTTTTTTAAAAAGTTAGAATGCCGTATATTTTAAAAAAAAATGTTGGCTCTTTGTAGAAGTTTCATACTGTCAAACTTGATGCATGTTGTAGTTCTGCAGCTTTGCCAGACTGTTTCTCAAGATATCGGGCTCTCAGACCTCTATTATCTAAGGAGAAATAAATGACAGTTTATCTCTGGAATTGTTTCGTTGGCTTGTAAGAATATCAAGGAAGAATAATAAGGCTTTCTTGCAAAATTTGTTTCAATAGGATAAGTAGATGACTGTTAACTCTTGGCATACATATTGGAGAAAACTCTTATAAGCATAGTTCAGCTTGTAGTTTGGAAAACCTTTGCGCTAAGCTTTTACAATTTCATTTCTCTCATACTTTTTGTTTTCTATCAAATTATAGAATCTTCACCTTTGAAGTTTCACTATATGAATATATGGTCTTTGTAAATCTATTGTAGTGTGAAATCTTTGGTGCTGTTGTTAGCTTTAGAAAAAAGATGGTTTCATTGTGATATTAAATGGAATCATGTTTACCTGCAATCTATCTATTTCTTTGGAGCACCATAGATAGTTTTTTCACTATGAAATGTTTCTATTCGTTGCCTTGCTGTCATAGACTTGGTAGTAACATATGTGATATCAAAACCCTTTTTTTTTCTATGATAACAATATGCTTACAGAGAAATTAAAATCATGAGCTATATTATAAAACTTTGGTAAAGAGTTATCGAAAATATGATAAGGCTTAAAACAAATATCTCTAAAAATCAATTTGATTTTATGCTCGAAAGATCAAACATAAAAACTATTTATTTATTAAAATAATTAATGAAAAAGCATAGAGAGAAAGAAATATTTGCATATGGGCTTTATCATGGTTCGCCTTACTAGTTTGTATCGATGTATCGATCAGTTATCGGTACAATGCATATCGAGCCATACCAACCTGTACCGAGTGTACCAACACATGGTACATAGGGATAGACCGATATACTGCCCGTATCGATCCCCTGTCAAACCGGTATGCACTGCTCGTATCGAATGATATACTACGGTACGATGAACATTGAGCTTTATTGACTTATAGAAAGCCTATGATAGGGTTCTTAGAGATTTATTGTGGTGAGTTTTAAAAAAGAAAGATATATTCACTAATTATATTGATATTATTAAATATATGTATGATAATATAACTACTAGTATTAGAACTATAGAAAGTGTGTCTAGTGAATTTCTTATTAGTATAGGATTACATTAAGGATTCTCATTAAGTTCTTACCTTTTTCATATTGATAATGGATGAACTTACTAGTCATTTACATAATAGACTTCCCCAGTATATGTTATTTACTGATGATATTATCCTAGTTGATGAGAGCCTAAGTGAAATTGATTATAAACTTGAACTATGAAGATATGGAGAGATCGATGAAGATATTATTCATTGAATAACAACATGATGGTTAAAACGACAAGGGACATCAAGAGTCTTGTGTGATCATCGAATACCTTTGAGATTAAAAAAAAAATTTATAAAGTAGTTGTGAAACCAACAATATTTTATGAATCTGAGTGCTGGGCAGTTAAGAAACAACATATATAAAAAGTTTGTGTTGTCGAGATGAGAATATTGAGATGAATGTGTGGAGTTACTAGGAAAGATTAGAAAAGAAATATTTTTATTTGTGAACAATTAGGTAATGCCTCGATTGAGAATAAGATGAGAGAAAATCGTTTAAGAT
>LVTN01000566.1:175420-192529 GCA_001649415.1 Musa itinerans | reverse complement strand
AATATTTTTTTCTTTTCAAAATGATCATTTACCTCTTTATTGATTGTCCTCTTTGTCCAACCCAACCCATCTGCTACAGCCTCACGTGAGAGCTACAATTAAGGCAACCCCTGCATAGTGGAGTGAGGTGGGCAACCCTCTTGTGAGGGCTATAGCGGAAGGGATGCTTCGTGCACAGTAAAAAGGGACGATCAATACTCATGCGAGAATTACGAAAGAGGATGATCCCATACAAACACACAACGGAAGGAGATTATGGACAATTGAACAATGGTGAGCCCTCAAGAGGAGACTACAATGAGTTAGATAAAAAAAAAGTAAAATATTTTTTTCATAGGATCAGATACTATTTCAAAAATTTTCAAAGTAATACTGTTCTGCAAAAAAAAATTTAAAAAATATTTTTTTTTAAGAATTCGCTCAAAAGGTAAACGTGGCATTCAGTGTAATCCCCTACGATTTAATCATCCATCCGTAATGATGAATCAGAGACAGGCCATGTGTTTTGGCATCACACGTTGCAGAGCGACGTTTGTAATAATTGCAAGGCAGACTCGTAATTAAGCTACTGTAGGGATCCTATTTATTTGGGCACCGGTACGCGTTGCCCTCCCTCCTACCCATCCATCCATGGCATCATCGTCCTTCCCCCTCCATCTCATCCTCCTCGCCATCAATCTCCTCCTGCTGCCGAGCGTCGTCACCCCGTCCACTGGCCGCTACTCCGCCATCTTTAGCTTCGGCGACTCGCTCGCCGACACCGGAAACTTGGTCTTCTTCTCCGGCGGCAAGGATCAGGCCAACCGGCCTCCCTACGGCGAGACCTACTTCCATCGACCTAACGGCCGCTATTCCGATGGCCGAATCATCCTAGACTTCATCGGTATGCATATTGCCCTCTCTCTCTCTCTCTCACACATCTCTCTTTCCTCTTTCTGTTCCATATAAAACACTAAGATTGATAAGCAGAACTTATAGCTAACATATGGTGGGCATACCCGGTGTTGTAGCACAAACCACGGGGCTGCCTCTGGTGCGGCCATATCCTGCAGGGCGCGGCAGCGAGGGATTCGTCTACGGGGCCAACTTCGCCGTGGCAGGAGCCTGCGCGCTCAGCAACGCCTTCTACGAGGCCGAGGGATTCAACGTCACATGGGAGGATTACTCCTTAGGCACGCAGCTCAAGTGGTTCGAGCAACTGCTGTCGTCTCCTTCTGTTCTTGGTATGTGCTCTTTCCCCTACCTCTGTCCCGTATGCTCGTTTGTTGAATCACCAGCTCCCGATTCGAACTCGATATACCAAAGTCGTAGCCACGATTTGGAAGGACACAGAAGCGAATCGATTAAGTAACATCTGTGTCTGGGTAATCCTAGTTCGCGGCGGTGCTAACACTCGTCGGAGTTTCCACTCGACCGGTGGCGAACACCGACGACTTCATTTTTTATTGATCATTAACTTTAATTTAATTTAATTTAATTCAAACTTTAATGGATCTTTATACAAAGTTTTTGTGCCACGTCATATAAAGTATCTTTTTGAGTGTTAATAAATCGGTGCCTCTTTGTCTCTCTGCTAATCCATTTGTGGCGAGAGCCCCGAATGGCGCTCTGAGCAAGTCGCTGTTCATCATGGGGGAGGTGGGGGCGAACGACTACAGTTCTGTTTTGGTCGGCGAGAACCCCATGGAGTCCGCACGAGCCCTCGTCGCCCCTGTCGCGCGCGCAATCGGTGCGGCCATCGACGTAAGCCGGCTTCAACCTCGCCCTGCCGGTGATTTGCTTCCGCACGGTCGACTCGTCCGTCGCTGACGAACTCACGTTGACTGATCTCCAGGCGCTGGTTCGGACCGGGGCGAAGACGGTGTCGGTTTCCGGGCTCTTCCCGCTGGGGTGCGTCCCTCTGTTCCTCACCAGGTTCCGGACCCCGAACGCCGAGGCGTACGATCCAGCGACGGGTTGCCTCAAGTGGCTGAACGAGTTATCGCAGTATCACAACCTGCTGCTGCAGCGCGAGCTCCGTCGACTTCGGCGAGCCCACCCACACTCCACCATCATCTACGCTGACATTTATGGAGCTATGATGGCCATCTACACATCTCCAAGCCAATTCGGTGAGCCCCCAAATAGCGACTGCGTCTTTGTTGTCTTGTCTTGTGACGACGGATACATGTCATTGCCTAGCGACTGAAACGGGTGCAGGGATGAGGTCGACTCTGGAGGCCTGCTGTGGGGGGGAGGGGCCGTACGACTACAATTCCTCCGTGACCTGCGGTGATCCGACGTCGACGTTGTGCAGCGATCCATGGAGCTACGTTTCTTGGGACGGGCAGCACCTCACCGAGGCAGCCTACCAAATTATTGCCCATGGCATAGCGGGCATGGTGGACGGACCAAACGCACCGGTCTCCCTCGACGCAAACGTTGATCAAATGTAAGCAGTATAGATTTAAAGAAACCAAATGGATCAAATTAAATAACACATATAAAAAGTAATTAGATTAATCAAACTCAAAAATGATTTATGCTTTGGTGGAAGTCACATCTCATGAGGAACAATGTCATTGATTGAAGAGAATTGGCGTTACTTGCAAATTGGTTGCTAAGTTTGCTAGGTTTAACCAGCTTTACCAATATAGACTCACTATGCAGTCCTTTTAAGTGCATGAGCTGGTCTTGTGAGTTCAGTATCTTCCATATTGACAGTGTTCAAACTATTCTAGCATTTATTTCAGAACACAAACTTAAAGGAAATAAAATAGATTACTGCTTTAAAGTTGGACAGAATGTCCTGTTAAGATCATTTGATAAATACAGAGACAAATTTGGGAGAAAGTTATCCACCTAAAGCACAGCTAACTCTAGCATCATTAGCAATCCAATCAGCTGCTTGATTATATTTTCGATATGCATATAAAAAAAAAGTGAATAAAGTCAGTCTTTCAAGAATTGTTGGTATCCTTGATCCGAAGCAAATAGTAAAACTTCTTTAATATATATATGTATATATATTTCGGCTCGCAAGACAAATCTAAGAACTCCAGTCCTACAAAGAAGTAAAACCCTCGAGAGGTTTCATCCATTGCAACTGATGATTTGAGTGCTTTAGGTATGGTTGATGTAGCATGATAGCTAGTGTTAGTGATGGCTGAAATCCATATCCATTGAGAAGAGATTCATTTAGGTCCAAACATTCCAAAAAACAAAAACATTAAAAGAATAGGGTGTTGAATGGACTCGAAGGCTTGATGACAAAGACGACGACAAGTATCTATATGGCTAAGGTTTAAATCAAGGTTCGTCATACCGAAGCGTATTGTCCGGTACAGGCGGTACATACCGATCTAACAGGTTACTGGTACGCGGACCGTTCGCTACTGGGCGATATGTACCGGTTTCGATTGTAGCACTATAATAATGTACTGTAGCACCAATACGATATGGTATACCGTACCATACCGTGCCCAGGTCGAAACATCGATACAGTACGGTATTACGAACCTTGGTTTAAATGATGAAATATAAAATAGTTTTTTGTGAAATAATTTCCAACAAAATATCTATATGCGAGGGGAAATAGATAGTTTCCAAAGACAATTCTGATTATTCCAACTTCGATCAAGAATGAGACGAATCTTGCTCAAGCACATAGTAGGTATACTTATTTATAGCCTGACCCATACATCATCACAAGACAAATGATCAACATCTATAAAATCAATAGATTGAATGAGAGACCACAATAACACCAAACTTACTACTAAACATTAGTATCTCACAAAAGCCATATAGGATAATCAACAATCACAAAGGTGCTGTTCCAAGCAACCTTAAAAAAAAATAACAATAAGACCCATGATTTGCCAACATCAATGAGTTATATGATCATAGATCAGACAGTACAAAAGACCCATGATTTGCCAACATCAATGAGTTATATTATGATCATAGATCAGACAGTACAAAACCTTTGAGAAGATATTGCTGACGAGAATGTCAAGTAAGAATTTTACTAATTATGAGAACTTAATCATCCAATTAGTATCCACTAGTATCATACACTAACACATTCTTCTTATTATTTCCTTTTCATAGTTACGTTTCTGGAACCACATAATAGTTATAGAAGAAAAACTGAAACAAAAACCTAAAAATCGATGCTACACAAGTATGGGTTCTTTGTCCAATAATAGAAGCAATCATCTTTGGGGCTGGTCCGCAGCAGGATTGCTTGTAGTTGATAATGTCTGCGTCCTGCGAACATGTACCCCATTATCAACAGGTGTGGGAGCCCCCCACCTTACTTCGGACTTTAATGGCTCTATTACTTTTACTGCTCCGTCTGTCAAACCAACTGCAAATTGATTTGGCTCTTGCGGGTGGGCCGTGATGACAAGAGGATATGTTGGGTTGCTGAAAAATGAAAAATGAATGTTGATCAGCAGGTGAATTCCACAATTCTAATGATGCTCTGACAAAAATTGCTAGAAATACAAACTAAAGCTAAAACAAACATAGCAATGTTTGAAGAATGGTCATTGTAAATTAACAAATGTAAGCAGCTATCACTAGATAACTTCATTCAAGAAACTGATAAAATTCCACTGTTACATAGGATCACGATACTACAAAGAAACACAGTTTACCTGCTTGCAGCAGCAGGTGACGTGTATGCGGACGGGGCAATTCGGCATCTTAGTCTCAAGTTGTCAGCATCGAAGACACCAATATTACCATCACAAAAGGAAGCATAAACAAGTTCGCTGAAACACGAATATGATGCATACGATATAGGAGCAGATAAGGCATCTTGAGGAACCCACTGCAAAGAAGAAAGCATCCAATATGAGTGACATCCAAAAGATATCATGATGAAACAATTCTCCGAACAATAGACACCTGATGGATACGCTCAATTTTCAACGTGTCATATATAGCTAGCTGTGTTTCGTGGACGACTAACAAGCGGCTTTGATCAGAATTAAACTGGACTCGGGTGTCACCAACTGACTTCTTCCCTGCAGGCAGTTGAATAGCTACAGATTTCTTCTTCTCCCAAGTCTCAGTACTCCATATGCAGAGCTGAAACATAAATATCAAATTTCAAATCCAACAGCAGAACTAGAAATTGCAAATAAAAATCAATTATGACAGACTATCTGGATGTCCTCTGCAATGACAAGAAACATCCAATTCCTACAGCTCAAAGTTTTAAGCAAAAAATAGCAAATTGAAATTACAATAAAACATGTTCCATGATTCATAACATAAAAGTGTAACCTAAAAGGTCCTTTCTTTCCATTCAATGACCAAAGCTCCAGAAAACCATAAAGCAAAAATTTCTGCCTTCCATCTGCTAAATATGATCTAGTTGTTTTATCTGCTTGGGGCATATCTTTATTGTATATTACCATAAATACGTTCGTTTCTGCAAATATTACAACCAAAATCAAACAGGACATGAACCATAACCCTAGTAGAAAATAGAAGGAACTATCCAAGACATTCTATACTTCAAGCAACTTGAGGTATTCTCAAACCTGACAATTTCTGTGTGTATGCATAGCAAATATCCTATTTAGATAAGCACTATAGATTCCCATAAACACACCTACACACATTTATCTTCACAGAAGAATATGCTTTTTGTATTATGCTAAAGAACACACTCTAACTATGGAATTACATATTCATATAATTATTCTAGTTATAACATGCAGGAAAAACTGAAGTTGATAGATGACTATGATTTGAGTATTCAGAACAGAAAACATAAACCAATGACCAATTTTCTTACTGACCTGTGCATCAGCACCAGAAGATACAAGTATATTAAGATTGTTGGAAAATGCCAGCCCACTTATGCGCTTCTGGTGACCTTTCAATTTTGTTTGGACCTGACAAATACACAAAGTTAGCATAAGCTAATAGAAAGAAGAAGCTCAATTCAGAAGAGTTATTACCTCATCCACCTTAACATTGTATATGTGGATGGTTGAATCTTCCATTCCAATTGCTATAATGTTATTGTCCTGTGGGTGGAATGCTAAGAATGTCGAAGCAGGTGGGGGTGACATGAAAGTTGTCATTACCTACAAGAATATGTAGGCATATACCTTAGATATACTTGGTGCTAACAACCACAGCTTTGGATTAGACATTGACACCTTACCTTGAATGTCATCATGTTAAATAAGGAAACCTTCCCACCACATGCAGACATTACATATGAGTCGTTCTTTGAGAGCGCAATACAAGGAACTGCCTCTTCTGGACTTGTATCCGATACATCATTGGTCATAAGAAGACCACTGTTTGGTTGCCAATGCTGCGGCACAACACTGGCCGTGGCCTTTTAACAGCAGACGAACTTAAGTACTTCCATGTAAGTAATCCAAAAATCCATAAAAGGTATAAACGCAAAAAACAACTACCTTGCCACTTGGATTCTGCTCATTGCGACTCCATTTCCACACCCTCTGAATAGCATTGGACCCCAGAGCTAATAAGCCAACACCAGAATTTGTATAAAGAAGCCTTGTGACCTGTAATTGCAATTAACAATTGTTAAAGCTTTGAGTTTCAAAAGTACAACTGTACCAGCATTAAAAAAACAAACAAGCTGAATGTGGTACCCACCTTGCTGGCAGAATCAGTCTCTGGCATGGTAGCAACTCGGCATTGTTGTGGATTAAAAACTTCGGCCAACTCCCATGACTTCATCTTATCTGGCAATTCTTCTGATATTCTTGGCTTATCTACATTTCTAGGAGTTATATCACCTCCATTCTGCAATAAAATTCACTAAAGTTATATAGGAACAGGCTCAACTGAAAGACCGATTGCATATCTAGGCAACATGTACATGCAATGGGAGTAACATATATTCCAATAGTCTAAAGACTTATCCTTGGAGAGGAAACCAATAAGAGCATGCTGACTATAAAGCTAAGCCCTTAAAATATGTACGGGTTGTCCTTAGTTGCAATAGATATAAGTGCATATACAAAAAATTACTATAATAGATATATTAAGAAATCTGTATGTGCTTGTGGTTATTCCGTGACCAGTACATGCATAATACATATATATACATATAATTATAAATAGACTTAGCAAATAAAAATTGGTGTCCAAATATTTCCAAAGCTAAATTGTCAAATAACATCACAATGGGGCAAACATATCCAAGGAAATGATAAGAAGCACAAGATTTTTCTTTAACACTGAACATACTAGAACAGTAGATGGTTTCGCAGGAGAATTTCTGTCCAGTGATTCAACATTATTGATGTTTGGTGAGATGCTTGCCACCACAGGAGAATTTGAGACCTGATAAAAATAATTATTTGTTAGAACCAACAAATATATCTCATTTTGGAAAAAGAATATCTCACCCTGATAGGAGTAGCTTCATGTTGAGCTCTAAATGGTTCAAAAGAGCGATTTCCAAAGGCTCGTAGTGCCGCAAGGCCATCTGCATTAGCTAATATTTTAAAGCCATTATCTACTGTTGCAACAGCAAGAAGATTTCCTTTCTTGTTGAATCTCAAATGTGGACGACTCTGAAATAATTGGTACGGCCATGTCAAAGAGTAGAATAACGTAATATCAGTTCATGTAGCACTACATACAAAACACTTACAGGAAGTCCACCATCAGCGTCAGTACTTGCCAGCATGTTAACGCTGTCAACACTCCAAAATTTTATTTGGTTATCTTCACCAGCAGCCAAAAAATGATTCTGGGCAGTGTCAAACTGAACAACAACTGTGGACTTCTTCCGGAACCCAGAATATTGCCTCTTTATGGATCCCTCACTTTCATTCCACTCAACAAGAATACAGTCCCCATCTTTGCTAGTCCCACATGAGAAGAGTCTGCATTTCAAGAAAATAGATAGTTCATGGACAAGCCAACCAAAGTTTGAAGGAATGTAGCATCAAATAGAATAAATTAATGATATTACACATCTTACCGACTTCCATCGGCACTGTAAACCATTGTGGTAAACAAGTGCCCAGGGGTATTAAAGTCAACCATAGATCCCACGTTGTCATACAGCCAAGCCTTTATTTTTCCATCAACGGAAGTTGAGAAGATAAACTATGAAGCAGAACAGAAGATGTTATTATAACGCATTGAACTAGAGAAAACAATAGGAATAGTTTAGGTGAATGGCATGTCAGTTCAAGAGTTGACACAACGTATGTATGTGTTATTCAATGCCAACTAATGTAAAAAGTTCCATAATACATAAAGTTGCTAAGGAAACAACAATATCAGTGGAACAAACTATATGGCTTTAGAGAAATAGCTGCCAGGTAAAAACAAACAATCAACAAAGTACCTGAATATTCTCCTTGCGGTGCGGGCATATAGAATAGACAGGTGCTTCATGTCCTTCAAAGACATGAAGCCTTTGCCCACTTAGATCCCATACCTGCAGTTTTTGCAAAAATCTCCATAAAATAAGGTGAAAATATGATAATTTAAACAAAAGACAGGATTTGACAGTTAACACCTTTATTAGCTTATCATCTCCACAAGTGACCACACACAGTCGTTCATCTCGTTGAGAGAATGCAATATCATTGACTCCACCAACATGAGCATCAATCTGATAAGAAAAAAAGAAATCTCACTTGTATTCCACTGAGACATATAAATCAAACTGTTCCAACCCACCTCTAAAAGTTGGCGGAGATCAAATTGGCGGAGTTCAAATAGACGGAGATCATTTGGTGCTTGATATTCATGTATATGAATCAAGTGCTTCGAGAATGCAACCCCTGTGAACACAACTCAAATTTAGACAACTGTACTAGGAGCAAATTAAATAGTAAATTTACTTGATCCTATCCAAGAGGAAGATACCTATTAAACTTCCATCTGGACTCCAAATAACTCGAGTGACAGATATAGAAGAGTCTTTGACAATGGCACTCTGTAAAATGCATAACACACCTTGAGGCTTGAGCAATGAAATTTTGACATATTTCAGAGAGAAAAACTAGTCATGATATCATATTTGCCTATTACTAATTCAGACAATAGAAGATGAACAATTTGCATATCAAGATATTACTAATCTAGAAAATGGATACTTGACAAGAACATATGGGCTACTTAAACAAGCAGAGGCAATACAATCAGAAAAACAGAATGTTGCACATACATAGACCACTAAATTGGTTAAGGAACTGGCATGGACCACATTAGAATATAGACAAATTAATGGACACTAGTACACAACCAGTTACTTCTTTCAACCTAGACTGAACTCGTAAATGAACTTGCTTATCAGCCCAAGATCCACATAAATTTTATTCAACATTTTGACCTGGTCATATAAAAAAACATGGAACCTAATCAATTCTAAAATGTCGTAGAAAGGCACTATGTCTCGAAACGACTTGTAAGGAAAAATGCGAAAATGAATAGCAGATTAGTGGCAAGCTATGTCAGCATTAAACACACATTCTAGACCTGGCACCATGCGCCATGCCCCTAACATGTCACAACAGTGCTGCCCATGCCAACTTCCAACTTCAAGGATAATAATAGTGTGTTTCTAACCATTCTTCTTCATTATTCCTCTTTCCTCCTAATGGACCTTAAATTTCAGTCAACTTACCACTAGGCCATTGCACACAAATCATTTTCTTTTGACATGTTAAACCACAAATGATTTTCTCTATCTTATCCTCAACCAATGCTATCTCCAACTTCTAACAACTGCTGGTAACAGCAATCATCAAAGCTGCCTTCACTGTACAAATCTCTCTTAATCCTCGTACCAAATATTTGGAAACTAAAGAGCTTGGTTATACTTACAGCTGATTCTCAATATTTGCAGTTAAAACATAAAAAACATCTTAAGGTTGGAAAAGATGGACATGGATCTTACCTGTTGATCAAGTTGACAGATATTAAAGGTTTAAAGCCCATTGTTTCTAAAATTTTTTCCATTAAGAAAATAAACTAATGATAAAATTGCTTGATGACTACCAATTAGTTCACTTGCAAACATTCTTATTAAAACCTAAGAAGTGGCCATAGAGTCCACTAGTAGTTTCATGATTTCATCAATAGTGTTTCTAAATATAAGAATTTGCGACCCCTAAATGTTTATTTCATTACACAAGTTGGTGCAAGCAGTACAATTATGTAAATGCCAGCATGTAAATAAGTTATAAAAACATAAAACAATAAGAAATAAGTTGGTTGGACACTGATGATAACAAAATCCAAACATTTTGCCTTATAGTTGTTATCAAGGAATTCAATTTTGTCCACAATGGTTGGTATTACCAGTCCAGACATTAACTGGGAGGAGAAGGGGCGTCAACACAGAAATCCAAATGCTGCCACGGTATATGTTGGCAAACTGTGTTTTGGTACACCAGCATGGACCAGACCCATACTGATTACATTCCTTAATCTCAACCATCTAAAAATTGCAATTATTCTACTCAGCTACAAGTTTAATGATTATTAATAGAGGGAATAGCAAATGTTGGCGATCTGGAGCCTTGTTTTATTTTTCCCTCTGTGTTTGTTGATGGTTTCAAGGATGTGCTCATATGTGTGTGTGTGTGTGTGTGTGTTTTTTTTCTCTCTATTTATTTTTCCCTCTGTGTTTGTTGATGGTTTCAAGGATGTGCTCATATGTGTGTGTGTGTGTGTGTGTTATTTTTCCCTCTGTATTTGTTGATGGTGTGTGCAATCAAGGATGTGTGTGTGTCTCAATCAGATTGGAGCAGCAAACGAAATTATGCCAATCCGCAGCTATAAATGGGAAGTGGAAGAGCATCAGGATTAAGCAATCCTTAATTGCAACATGAGATATAACAACTGTTGTGTAAAAATTTTGTGATGCAGCAACTTTGAGTCAATTTTGTGTTAAGCAACCAAATAGTTTGATCTAGTTGTGACCAAACCAAAAATAGTTTTTGTTCTCTGCCCTGCAACTTGAGCTTCGTTGTAGGCAGCAATCTAAAATTAAGTTATTAAACACTATAATGCATCTCCGATGTAACGAATAACATTCTTATCTCTGACATTATTAAGAACACAAAAGGAATGAGCCAAGAATAGAGGGAGACAGGAAGGGGAAACAGGAAGCAGCAGATACTAAGTTCTCTAACATAAACTATCACACAGAATATCTCAACAGTAATGGAAGTTGCATTCCAAAAGAAACGAAAAAGTGAATCATTCTCTAGACCTGGAATTGTGGTGAACAAGCAGCCGTATCCCATACTCTAAATGGCTTGGACACCAACTTCTGCTGGAGACCAATCTCCCAAAGTGTGACTTCACCAGTGTTGGAGCCCACTACAGGGGAGGAGGAGAAGATAGAGTATAAAGAGTTAAATTTAGGTTCAATTAGCACCAGAAGAAATTTAGATAGTCATAGTCATACCAAGAAGTGATGTATGATGAAAAGGATGAAAGTCCATGCTAGTCACACTGGATCCCTCTGTCAAGGAGCAGGCTACAACTCTTGGCAGGTCATCCAGCGACCATGTAACTTGTGGGTGAGGTGCAGGATAGCTAACCTGCTAAGGAAGATGCAAAGATAAAACTCAGAAACAAAGTAGTATATGGTATAGATAACAAAGGTATAATTTACACGTGAATTTTGCTACATTAAGCTTCAAAAATTACATCAAACCTCGTCAACTGGATGTGCACCAGACCGTAGACGTTTCATCATCTGCTCAGATTCAGCATTTTGATAGTTTGACATGCCAATAGCATTTGGAGGAGTTCTTGGGCGTTTCAAGATGGGGACTGCTGAAATAAAAGAATAAATTAGAATAAATAAGTTTTCTTCACATTTTTTTACATGGCAGAAAGGAAACCTAGTGGAAAAAACTCAACATGCATCTGCAAAGCTCTCACTATATTAACCTTTATATTTAGTCCACTCATATGAAAGAGATGGACACATAAACATAATATAGTAAATAAAATGTCCAAGGAATCCAAGATATCTTAGAACAATTTAACCATACTCATGCTTTCAGCAATAAAATGATTATATGAATGCTACATTGCATAAATTCATTAATCAACCAGTAACTATAGAGAATTACAGGAGCTCAAGAATCATATAACAAGAGGGGGATGAGTTTAGATCATTCAAAGCATGAAATCTCAAATATGATAGAAAAGCCACTTCCATCCTCCTTTTACATATTTCTTGAACCTAGTCTTAACTCTGAAAAAAGAGACCCAAAGAGATGAAATACGAACACATAACTGTTACTTCCACAAATAATGAGAAGGCATAATCATTAGCATTTCCAGAAGGTGTTAAAATTTCATCCAACATTATAAACATAAGAAAAAAGAAGAGTTTAACCTTGATTTGGTGGAAGAGGTATTGATGATGGTGCAACAACAGCAGACTGGACAGAGGATGAAGCAGCAGCGTTAGCCATCCAACCAGCTAAAGCACTAGCATTTGCAACAGCCTGAGGTGGAAATGGCTGCATGATATGAAGATAGTCCTAAAAGTTATGTTCTTCAAGTAAAATTTATTCAAAAGGAGACTTGATCTTGGAGCAACATACCCCATGAGCACCAAGTGGTGTATATGTACCAACAGCCTTTGGAACAGCTGCAACAGGAACAGAGACTGGTGAAGCACGAGCTCCATTTGGAGGGGTGCAAGCATGGTCCATGAACAATGTCTTGATGTCAGGATTTGACCTTGGAGTCTTACAGAGTTGATGCTGCCAGTTCAAGCTGCAATACAATGATGCCACAATTTAGCAAGCTACAACACAACAGCCCACAGGGGCTCATCCAACTTATATTTTTATCATTTAAAAATCTCAGTAATCTGAGAGAAAGAGTCCTCAACTAAATAAAAGGGTACTCCATTATAAATATCTACCTTTGGTTAATCAGAGTTCGCAGGCGTGAAGCTTTAAGTGTAGGAAAGACAAGTTTTTCTCGAAAGAGAGGATTTGCTTCAATTAACTTCTTGAGCTCTACCAGCATGGTACTTCTAGCAGACTTAGTATCACCATATTTAGACAACTGCTCGTTTTCCCTGTGAATGAGTAAAATGAAAAAAATGATCAAAAATTTCTGCAGGACAATATTTGAAGTGAATTAGATTACAGTCAGTGAGTTGATAGTGACATAATTATAACACTCTAATAAGGAGTAGTAGAAAGCATAAATGTGATAAAGTATGACTTACTGCAGGAAAAGGGACCAGCCACTAATAAGGATCAAAAAGCAAAACCTCAGATATAATAAACAAATTTAGCAAACCGAAAGCAACTAAGATTACTTATTGAGAAACGCAAATATTAGAAGTCTTCCAGCATAAAAATGTGTGCCAGCATGACATACCAATTCAATTCTGGTTTCAGCCAATAGCCAAAGCAAACATTAAAAAAAAACCACAATTTTGGCAATTTCAGGTCATGTTTCACTGGTTTCAGCTTCAATTTTATTCATAAAACTACTGTCAATAAAGTTCTATATTGGACTATTTTTTAACAAAAATTACTGTATTTAAACAATAAAATGCTTTTATCAATGAAACTAAGTCAAAATAATAAAATTGCTTACTTTGAAATGTGCAATCAACCTTGTAAATTGATTCCAAGTAAATATGCCAAAAAAAAAATCAGTATACTGATTTCTCAAATTTTTATAGAAAAATCTCTAATTAATGGATCAGACACTCATTTTAATTAAAAAAATGGCATTTATTGCACTTGTGAAGTTACAAACAGTGCTGGTAAAATAATCTACAATTTTCAATTTTAGCCCACACTACTTTTGTGCAATCAGAATACAGAATTTAATGAGCCAATTAATGATTTAATCTACAAAAATTTGGAAGCTGCCAAGGCTATCATGACTTTTGGTATCAAAAGGTACCTTTTCAACAGTACTCAGCAAAAACTTTTTGTTCTTTGCCTTTTCTTATTCTGGCATTTAAATGATCCCTTTCTCAGAAAACACAATAATTCATAAAAGGGAAACGAGCAATTGTCTGAACCTGATTAAACCAAAATCCTCAATTTAATGGACATATTATAAAGAAAGATCAATCACCTAAAGTTTTCAAGGGTGAGAAGCTGAGTAATTTCTTTATACAAATCCTCATTAAACGTTGAGAAAACCTTGAGATCCTTTATGAGTGTTTCAACTGCCTTTGCCCTGTCATGCCTGAGCATAGTACAATCACAAGAGTTCAGATGGGGACAAGAAGCAATATTCTCTGTAAGTATAAAATATAGAATATATACACAGAATAACCGAAAATAGCCGAATCAAAAGACGGATAGGAAAGAAGAACCAAAGACGAACGAACCTGTCAAGCGCCTCTAGATACTTCTGCTTCCTAATCTCGAAGAAAATCTTCATCGAATACCTGTTATCATCAACCTTGGTGTATCCCGAGAGGTACTTCTCCGCTTCCTCCCACTCTCCCGCCTGCACCTTCTCCTCGAAGTATTTCATATTAAAGAAAAACCCCGATTCCTGCTCAAGCCTGCCATAAAACCGCGCAAAAACGAGAACTCTCAAGCCAAAACCATCCGATACAAACAAAGAACCGAGCGGCCGAGAATCCAAACAAAACCCGCCCAAAAGACTCACTTGTGCACGGATTCCTTGAACTTCTCCTCATCCAGGAACTGGAGTATCAGGAAAACCAGCTCCCGACTCAGCGACGACATATCCGGCGATCAGAGCCGAGACGCCGGCGAGAAACGGCGACAAGGATATCGAATTAGAGCCGGAGGCGCGGCCGAGAGGCGGAGCACAACGGATTCGACGGAGAAGGCGTCGAAATCAAGATGACCGGGCGAGGAATCGAAGGCCAAGAAAGCGAGTCTAGGGTTTGGTGACCCGATCGACTTCGGCTCCCCTTTCTTCGATGCGGTTTTGTAGTCCTCTCCCTCCCTCCAACTTTCACCGACTTATCACCGATAAGGCAACGTTCCTATTTAATAAGCAAATTGACCTATATGATAAGCGCAGGAGGGGATGGGCGGATTCAGTTCTCGCGGACGCGAGAGCTCGGAGTTCAAATCGGGTCGATATTCTCCGTAACATCCGCTAACTTCCAAGACGCGAGGCGTTTCCACGGGAGCCCGCTCGCGCGAGATGCTCCTTTTTCTCGCGTGGTATCGACGACTCTCTCAGACTCGTGTCTGTCGGGATTTCGTGAATCCAGTGAGTGGATCGCGGACCGGCTGGCTGCTGTGGATAAAAGTGGCAAGTCTTTTGTTTCCTGTACAGCCACGTGGATGATGGAAGATTTTTGGACGGATTCTGTTGACCGTTAGATGCGTGTCGAGTCTCGGAACTGCGAGCTCTTCTGACGCCCACAAATAAATCCATCAAGTAAAGATAAAAGGACGAGATCGACGGATCAACGGTCAGGATCGTCTTTCTTTTTGACAAGTTCTTTTTTTGTGGGCTTAACATTAAAAGATATTTCTCCGGAAAACATAAAATCTTACCAAATCACTTGAGGCCATATAAATAAATGGATCCCATCGTAATGAAAGAAGAAAACGCTATTTAGGCGAAGAGATGATTAAACGAGAATTTGTAATGTGGATTTCTAATAAGATGTATAATAATAGCTGGAGCCACCTATGTGCATCCTCCCTATTAAGAGCTTTCTTGTTTTTTGATTTCTTTTTTTCTAAATGGTAAGTGATGAAGATGGAATTCGATCTCAAAATCTTATGACGTCTGTATACAAATTAACTTGTCCAGTTGAGAAATTGCATCGTGCATGAACTTTCTCTTTAATGATCCACTACTTATTAGTATCGCTTTAAAATTATTCGTCGCATTTTTTTACGATAAATAGTCAACAACCTAATTCTATTTCCATATGTGGCGTTGCTCTAATTATTCTTCCGATTTGAAATTTTCTCTATATTATCTTGGAACCATTTACACCGAAGTTTCTAATGAGTATAAATTCTGAATAGGAAATAAAGATTCATGCGAAAGGCTAATAACAACATGCTAGTCAAGTATAATATATATATATATATAGTCGATATACAAGAGTATATAAGAAGTCATGCATCCAACGATGTCATGCACGGATGCAATCAGCCATGCAAGTTTCTCACTGACTCGATAATCTAATGGATGCATTCTCCCACCGGTTAATGGAGAAGAACCATATCATACATAGGCTTAACCACCCATAAAGTAATGTTATGCTTTAATTGCCATATGCTCGTATATAAAATAATATCAATAAAAAGACATTTGAGATTTTACTTTCTCGACGGTTAATAAAAAGACATTATTCTAAGCTCTTTAGTTTTTAATAATTAATAAAGAGAACTCATATCGTACAATTATTGATAGAGTGGGGATCTTTATTGGCTAAAGTGAATGATTAATAAAGATATTATATAACTATCATGTCTATCAATATCGATCTACATATCATCACCAGTTATATCATCTACACATATATCGTCATATATTATAAGTATTTATTTATGTATACACTTTTATTTATTCATGCATGTATTTATGATAAGGAAAATTATCATACTAGAGGAGTCAGTCAATGTGTGTCAAATAAGTCTCAAAAATATTAAAATAGATTCATGGATAAGTGAGTTCATAATTTATTTTACTGAGTAATTTTTTTTAATTTTAAAAATATTTAATCTACACTCATATGTTTCTCACTGACTCGATAATCTAATGGATGCATTCTCCCACCGGTTAATGGAGAAGAACCATATCATACATAGGCTTAACCACCCATAAAGTAATGTTATGCTTTAATTGCCATATGCTCGTATATAAAATAATATCAATAAAAAGACATTTGAGATTTTACTTTCTCGACGGTTAATAAAAAGACATTATTCTAAGCTCTTTAGTTTTTAATAATTAATAAAGAGAACTCATATCGTACAATTATTGATAGAGTGGGGATCCTTATTGGCTAAAGTGAATGATTAATAAAGATATTATCTAACTATCATATCTATCAATATCGATCTACATATCATCCACACATATATCGTCATATATTATAAGTATTTATTTATGTATACACTTTTATTTATTCATGCATGTATT
>LVTN01000566.1:93811-175325 GCA_001649415.1 Musa itinerans | reverse complement strand
TTTTTTTTAATTTTAAAAATATTTAATCCACACTCATAAATATATTTCAGGATGATTATTTATACTCTAAATAATATGTCAACACTAATACTTTCCATGGCTAATAGTTTTTGTACATGATCATATAATGGTTGAATTAATTAGATTCAACAAACATAAGGTCTATTACATTTGGATAAAATTTGATCACGATCTACTTAATTCTTATAATTACTTTGATCCAATAATTTATCTCCTACAATAGAAGTTCTTACATCTAATTATGTTATGTATTATATTTATAATCGGTTTATTATGCACCTAAATATATATTGAATCGGTAAGATACAAGATTCTAAACCAAATAATCCAACTTGTTTTAGGTCTTATCCTTGTTTCAAGTGAGGATCTATTTGATTTCATTCCATCAACGACATCCCAAGTATGTGCATTGAACCAAACTTGTTTATTAAAATCCATCTCATATTTATTATCAAGGCTGATCGAACATACTATTATACTAACACTAGTTTAAGGATGGATCATATCAATCAGTGGTAGATTTTACTAAATCCCAAGTTCATGTATAAGTTAGCAAGGATGAGATTTCAAAACTTCTAACCTTTAGTAAATAGATTTAACAAACCATCATACAGATATTTTATATATAAATATGTCAAAACATCTAATAAGTGGATATAATATATCACCATCATACTAATATTTTAGATATTATATATTAGCTGAGGTTTTAAACCCTTAATATTACTTAATAAGTGGGTTTCATACATCATGACCAATATTTTGGGTATATGAAAAATTATATCGAATGAGGTTTTGAACAGTCAATTGATTTGGTACACTATCATCGAATCAATATTTTTTTTATAAAATATATTGAATTAGGTTTTGAATTCGTAATATTTGATAGTAAAAATATATCGAATGAGACTTAATTATCAGGAAGTGGTATCGCATCATTAAACTAATATTTTATGTATTGATATATTAAATATATATTTTTAAAAAAAAATTATTAGTAAATAAATCTGATATATTATCACCGGACCAAATTTTAAGTATAAATAATGAATTTAATAAAGATGAGATTTGATCAACTCAGTTCTAAGAAGCTTGATAATTTTGATTATAATGGTAGCATCAACTAACTTATAAAATGAGTCAAGCTGACTCCACGCATCCCAACATGATGGAGGATCTATATCTGGTATATACTATGCATCCCAATATGATGGAGGATCTATATATGTTATATACTAAGAATCTGTTTCTAAAATTTATTTTTAATGATATTTCTTCATCATTAAAAGTAACACATTCTTACCCCAAGATACATTCACCATTAAAAATAACACATTCTTACCCTTAGATACAGTGGAGTTGATATCTGCTCTTTCCTTAGATTCAAGGAGCACTTCCCTTTTAAATATTTAGGTGCATCTATCGCCCCTCAGAGTCCTCCCCATACACATGATCACCTTTTGCCAAAAAAATTAAAGTCAAACTTATTTTATAATTATTTAAGAGGTCCTAGTACTAAAGGGCTTCACCATATCAATTGGTCCACTATCACTAATCCCAAGGACGATGGGAGACTTGTTATTTATGATCTCTCTATTTAAACAGACCTTCAAGCCACTCAATTGTTAGATTTCTTAATCGTAACAAAAGTCTTTGATGTTCTATTTTCCTTGGTTCTCTTAATATTTGGTCTCCTTCCATTCAAGTGAACACCTTTTCGTTTAACCCATGAATAAATCGAGGGATGGTTTCTTTAAGTATATTAGAAATGGGTCTCAAATCAGTATTTTTTATAATTCTTGAATATTTAACGCAATATTATTTTTAAAACTAACTTGATTGTCATATTTTGACTTTAATAGAGGATATTATCATAGGTTTCCTTATCCGATCTAGGAGTTAGTATCTCTAGTTACTATCAGAGAGGTTTGGTTAGGAGTTGACTTCTTCATAACTATGTATGAGCTCCAATAGCTCATTGGCTCTCTCTCCATTTCCATTAAATGAAGAATTAGTCAGTCTCAAATCAGTATTTTTTATAATTCTTGAATGTTTAATGTATCATTATCTTTAAAACTAACTTGATTATCATATTTTAACTTTGATAGAGGATACTATCATAGGTTCCCTTATCCGATCTAGGAGTTAGTATCCCTAGTTACTATTAGAGAGATTTGGTTAGAAGTTCGACTTCTTCATACATCATGCTCGTAAGTTGCATATGACTCAAAGTCGAATTAATCTAGATATTCATCCTTTAGTAATTTTTGAATTTTTCCCTCATGGATATGACCTAGCTTATAATGTCATAGATATATACTATTTACTTCATCTCATTTCCTCTTGGACACATTTACATTCATGATATGTGGAGTAGTGTCTAGCATAAACAAACCATTATGCAATATTCATTCTATCATAGGTTCCCTTATCCGATCTAGGAGTTAGTATCCCTAGTTACTATTAGAGAGATTTGGTTAGAAGTTCGACTTCTTCATACATCATTATGTATGAGATCCAATAGCTCAGTGGCTCTTTCTCCGGTTCCATTAAATGGAGAGTTTATCAGTTTTTCATGAAGGCAATGTCATATGACTCAAAGTCGAATTGATTTAGATATTCATTCTTTAGCAATTTTTGAATTCTTCCCTCATGGATGTGACCTAACTTACAATGCCACATATATGCATTATTCACCTCATCTCGTTTCACATTTATATTGATGATATGTGAAATATCTAATGCAATAATAGCTCCACCAAGAAGATATAGGGTGATCTCGCCAACAACTACTATAGCAACATTTGCTTTATTATCTATCTTTAGGTCCATCTCATCTTTTATCAATCTCCTAAGCCTTGCCAGAATCTATAACAAATTGTAAATATGATAAGCACTACCGGTATCCAATACCCATGTGTTATCATAATAATGTAATAATAGCTCCATCAAGCAGATGTAAGGTGATCTTGCCAATAACTACTATAGTAACTTTTACTCCATTGTCTATCTTTAGGTTTATCTCGCCTCTCGTCAGTCTCCTAGACATTGTCAGAACCTATAACGAATTGTAAATATGATAAGTACTATCGGTATCCAATACCCATGTGTTATCATAAAAATCTAACAAATATAATAAAAACTTTTTATTGTTATTATAATCCACTTTTTTTTTTTGAAAATTACTCCATCGATTGTAATTCCAACTTTACTCAAGTTTAGGATTGCTGGTATCAAATTCTCTCAACCTATTTTTTTCTTAAAAATTTTAGAATATATGCTCTTAAAAAGATCCATCATTGACATTGGGAATCATTGCAAACTAACTTTGTTTATCCAAAATACATACAAATCTCATAATAATATGGACTTGGTCCCGATTTTTTGAAAATTACTCCATCGATTGTAATTCCAACTTTACTCAAGTTTAGGATTGCTGGTATCAAATTCTCTCAACTTAATTTTTTCTTAAAAAATTTAGAATATATGCTCTTAAAAAGATCCATTCGGAATCATTGCAAACCAACTTTGTTTATCCAAAATGCATACAAATGGACTTGGTCCCGAACAATCACCTTTGTTAGCCATTATGCTAGATCCATCCTACCTAAGGGTAATAGAATAAATAATTTTTATATGTTAAATAGAGTAAATCACCTTTTGACCGAATAAAATTAAATATTAATGTCTTTTCTTAACGATAGCATGAAGGTCGTGATTCGTGACTGAGATGACATTTATAAAGTTACGAATTAATAATATATTTAAAATAAATCATATATCCATTACGAAGCGTTGACACTCGAATTTGGCTTGTAAGCTATTTTGGACCATGACCTCGACGCAGTCAATATTGAATCTAACTCCTCATTTCCATGCAACACGTTACCCAAAGGTTTGACTCTTCACGGTTTGCTCACCGTGGATTAGGTGTAATGTTGGTCGGACGATTTCGTTCCGCGCTGTCCGAATCACGAGGCCATATCCAACGGCGTTCGCGAGACGCTCGCAGATCTCTTTCTCGGGAAAACACCAGCGGGAGGAGGAGGTGGACCCCACGCGACAGGTGATGGTTTGTCGTTAGATAAGTCAGGGTGGGGGGGAGTAAAGTAAGTACGAGATGATCAAAGGCGTCACGATTTTTAAGGCCATTACGTGATCCCATCTCGTTGGCGGACGCGCATGGAAAAGACGACGCCTGACGTACGACATCCTACTGCCATCGCTTGCCACATCACAGTCTGCGAAGGATAAGGCGTGCGTACGTCATCAATTTTATTTCACGTCCATGGAATCATCGATCGGACTTCATGGGATTAATAAGTAAGTCGAACCCGACCAAGTCAGTATATTTGACTTCAAATTAAGAGCTAATTAACAGGATTCTTAATCACTCGGCAATTCTAACATTTTGTTGTTGTTGTTCCTTGAACACTACGTTAACTTGCTTCGTCGGGAGACGTGCTGTCACCGGCTAATTGATGGAAGTGCGTTGTTCTCCACCATCGCAAGTGAGGTGGACGCGTCATGGATAGTATTATTGATTAGTCCTTTTGCTAAATTATGATACCTTGTCGAGAGAGAACGCAATGATGGTGAAAGGTGCAGCTGAAGTGACTGATTTGATTATTAAATCGGATGGGCTGAAAAATTAAAATAAGTTAATCGATTCGAATGATTTTTGGATGGCCTGTATGAACTACTGATGTGGTTTACATAAAACAAATCTGATCTCGTAATGTAAAGAAAGATTATTTTCATATTTTTAATTTAGATTTTTTATTATTTATTTAAGATGATATTTAAGTAGATCATGAAATTATTGTTATCATAAAAATAAAATAAAATCAATCAGGTGTAATATAATTATCATAAATATTTAAAAATATCGATGGGGTGCATCCCGGATTTTCATTCCATTCTTCATTTAGATAGGATTGAAAATCCCCATTTGAGGTAAGAAATTACTGTTCTTCATGTTCTCATAATTTTTTTATTTTTAAAAAATAAATATATTGATCAAAACTAATTTAATTAATAATATCAAAAATTATAAATAATACTAATATTTATATAATTTATATGTCATAAAAATATTAATAATATATCACACTGTAGAATAAGATTGAATCTAATCTGATTTGAATTAGGTGGATGATTGGTCCACCGAGCCCAATATGTTAGCTCACATATTGATAGGTGGGTACTTTATCCGTTCTTATATCATAATCATGTAAGTAAAAAAAATGCCCTTCATCTCGATTTATTTTATCTATTCATATCATATTAGGAGTAGGTCACCATGGATATTTATACCTGTGGGTATAATTGATACCCCTATAAATATTCATGTTTATAATATTGGCTGATATTATTATTTTTTTTAACAAAAATTTATGTTTTAGTTAGTTTTAATATTTTAAATATTTATTATATATTATTTATAAAAAAAATTAAATTAAATATGTGATATAATCAAATGATCCGTTGGTTCCACCAGTGACCTAAGGCTTGGTTGACTAAAAGGCTTCCCAAAAATGGAAAATTAGTTTGACAGGAAAGCTTTCACCAAATTGTATATATGTATAAAGGACATGTATAACTAAGATAAAAGAAGTTAGATTATGTGATATTATTTAATTAAATAAGATATATTATAAATTTAATTATGATTTTTAAAAGATATTTTGATGATTTTTTTTTCTAATTATTTATTCTAGATTTTTTATTCTTATCTATGAATAGACAAGAAATCTAGAAACTATAAATCTTATTTTTTTCTTAGTCATTATTCTACAACTTATTATTATGGTATTGACAAGAAAAAAGGAAAAGAAGAGTGGTTGATTGTTGATCGAATTATGGATTATATTCTCGGATCATATAAATATTTTTTAAAATCAAAAGGTGCACAATTATGATCTTATCTATTATTATTTATTTTAGTTTTTGACATTAAATTTTTTTCACTATTGTTAATAATAATATAATTATAATTTTTATATTTACAGAAAAAGAAAAAACGACGAAGAAAGCATACCTAATTAATATAACGATTTAACAGTGCCACCTAAGCATACTTAAATAGTATAATATAAATATTCCACGTTGATACTTTGGTACACCTCTAAGATGTTCGTGCCTTCAAAGTTGGCCACTTGATCATGATGTTGATCACTTAGCTTGGCTAAGACGTTTGCGGCCAAGTTTGCCATGTTGCAACAACTATGACCCAATCACATCATCATCATCATCAACAGCTTAATCATACATTTAGGACAAGGAAGATGGCCGTCCTTCCAAGTTGATAGCACCGTCAAGTTAAGTCGAATGGTTCCTTCCAAGATGATGGAACCTTGGAGACCACCAGCGCATCAATTCGCAAGTTGGCTGCCTCCTCTAATGTTGGTGACGATTTGTTGGGATGGACACGCGTTCAACATTGCACCTTGTCAAGATGCCAGTGCTGGCTGCTCCGAGATAGACGACAGTGCTGAGTCGCAGGGTCAAGATTGACAGTATCGTTCCCAAGGTGAGAGAGAGTAGTATATTGGTCGTATCGTTCCAAGATAGACGACGGTGCCATCGAGAGGGTCGCGTCTTCGAGCGAGCGGGCTGTACCATCACCAATCAACCAGTGGCATCAAGTCGATCGGCTGTGTCATCGAGTTGGCCGCGTCATCGGGCCTCGCGGAGTCGACAGTGTTGTCCAGCTCGATGCGTCACCCAAGCAGTGACCGCCCCTCCTTACTCGATCCGCCCACATCGCTCCATGCCTTCGTCCATGGCCTCGCTCGATGTCATCATATACGTGGCTTCGCCTGCAGTCGACGGCTTCCTCGGACGTCCGTGGCTTCGGCCACCGTCCGTGCATGGTCTTCACTCATCATCCGCCGCCTGGAAGGTCGTCGGCCACGACTTGCAGACGGCCGTGACAAGGGGTAAAGAAAATTAAAAGAATCGTTTGAAGACGCGACCCTTATCAAAATGAAAAAAGGGTCAATATTGAATATGATTTCTTGCAATTAATATGTCTGTATGAATTATTATTATTATTACATTATAATAATATATTAGAAAAAACCACCATTACAAGTCAACTCGGCATAGTGGAAATGCAAGTACTAATTAAATTCTAAGGTTGTATTCATTGATGATAATTATCGGGTAGGAAACTTAACGACAAGAATCAGAAGGCAATGTTATGCCATTGAGCAGCAGCAAAGACAGTCCAAATTTAAATGACCAATCGATCCAAGCAGCCCTAAAATTACCAAAAATATCTCCCTCATATCCTCTTAATAAATCATTGACAGTAGATGCTTTTATCCTTGCTAAAACAAACCATAATGTTCTTATTTAGATTTATGTTAGTGTAAAAGTTGATAAAACCTTTATCACTCAAACCTAATGGAAGATCTATGTGAGCAATCATACCATATTTCCCAAAAAAAGTTAGAAAACTCAGATGCACAGTTTCCTAATGTTGTAGAAAATTTTCAATATATATAATGAGGTATTTGAAGAAAAAAAAAAAAGGTAACATGAAGAACAGATGCCAGCATACACAATTTCCATAAAAGACGAGGAAACATCGATTAAGAACAAAAAAACTCTTTTTATTTTCGTTAAAAAAAGAATCAATGAATCATTATGTTTTGCTCCTTCGAGGAGCCTCGTCTTTTTTATTCTTTTATACTGTTACAAATGCTTGACATGTTCATTAATATCAATGTGGCTGTGTAATAATGCATGTGTACAACCTTCGAGTTTACAAACATATACAGCTTAGTGGAACACTTGAGATGCTTAGAATTCACCTTCGATGAAACCCGGTCTCAGATCCTCATTGCACAAAAAATCCAAAGGAAAAGAAACAAGGTGACCTCTCGCTGACTGTAGTCTCTCCATTGGATCCGTGTTTTTGATGCCTCCATTCTGATAGGCCTTCCAGCTTCTTGGGAGCAATTCCGAAATCGATGGTTGTATGCCCAATTTTCTCCTTGCAGCAATTGGTGCTTTGCCGGAAAGCAGATCTGAAGATATTTGATGTTGTCCAAAAGAAAGTAGCATGAAATACAATAGGAAAGCTGAAGCATAAAATAGTACCTGGAGTGGATAAGATCATTGGGGACACATGAAAAGACATCATGGTAGATCGTGGCATTAGTCTGCCAAAGAAACAGAATTCAATACCTTTCATTGAAATAAAGCAATACAATTCAGATGATAAGCTGACATGGACACCATGGCATATGCATACTTTATACTCCGTAAGGAATTGCTGAATGAAATTGAGTTTCAGGATTGTCATTTCATGGCGCATGCATACATGCTGATAGCGTCGTAGTACATGTAAATTGTGCCAAATGCCTCCCTCCGTTTGTGGGGTTGCACGAGACAAAATTTGGGTTCGTCATGTGTCAGCATGATTGGCACATTTGAGCACTGCATAGCGTGTTAAGTCTGGACCATGCTCGATGCATGTCAAACCGTGCCAAACAGCATGACGGTCAATCTTGACTTGTTCAAGAGATAAATCAGTTATTCTATAAAGAAATTTCATGAGGAATGCTTGTTTCGAATGTTGTCTCACTTGTCACAAAAAGACCAAGCCAAAAACCGATGTATGTTCAAAAAATTGCTGGTTGGCTATCCGGATATACTTGCGTCGCATCAACATTAAACAATTTTAAACACATCCTCTTTTGCGTAAATGCGTCCGATGCTTTTGACAACAAGACTTGGTGACATCTTGTAAATAAGTGAACAAACATAATGAAGATGAAACACTGCTAAATGTATGGTCATCTCAAACAAATTTCGGAACAAAAGCACCAAGCACATTAAGTTGTATACATTTATAGCTATTATCTACCAGAACCACCAGTAGTAGCTGGCATGATTTCTTTTGGCTTAAGATATTAATAATGTAGAATGATGAAAGGTTCAGTATTGCTATTTAAATATTGCAATGTTAAGAAGAAAAAGAAAACTTCCCTATCATGACAAGAGAAGGATTGAAATTCAAGCATCATCAAACACAAACCAAAGATGATTGTTCTACACTTGCTTGACTATAATATATTGAGGTGGAAGGAAATTATTCTACACAAATGATAATTAATCTTGGAAATTGGAATAATATAAGATGACTTCTGGATGATGAGCAAAGGTAATCAATATGTTTTGAGAAAAGAAATGGAGTGAACTACCACTAAAAAAAAAGGGTTCTACTCAAGGTTTTGGTTTCCTCACCTTAGCAGTCGCCATCCGGATGTCCCTGTATGTTGCATCGGCGACAGGATCCTGAATCTGATTGATCTGTCAAGAAGCAAATCATAAACTTAAAAAATAAAACACAAGAACTGATAAGCATGTAGGATGTTGCTATTCAATTTTATGTGTCAGACACATCTTCCAATATTGGCCAGATGCATCTGTCCTCACAGTGATGTTTCTATTTAAGAAGTTATCTTCAAACCAGATACATCTTCCTTGTGGCGCACAATTAAAAGGAGCTCACTGTAAGATATATGTGGATATTATGATGTAGTTTGGTGTCAGATAGGAACACTCAAAGATATGGTCTCATTATGATATGACTTCTCATGCAACTACATATCTTGAAACCAGAGCACTAAAATTGCTCAGAATCAAAGCCAAAGAAAAAGTTATGAATGGCATCCAAAGTTTACAAACCTGTCCAGCACGGGGACCCAGGTGTTCCAGCCACAGTGAGAGGCGAAGACTACGAGAAAAATTTCCAGCTTTCCATGGTTGTCCATCCATAAGTGATTCAACAAATTCTTTATCTTCAATAAACACGTCGATCTGAGCAAATAAAGGCATGCCACCATCAAAAGGGAATGAAATCAATGTTAAAAAGCAATTAACCATATACAACGAAATAATGTCCTAGCATAAAAACATCAATAAGTTAAAAAGCAGGTGGCACAGACCCGACTAACTGGAACAAGCTCCAGCAACATCTGAAGTAAAGGTTTTTACTGTTAATCATTTTTGACAGTTGGATGCCTGAAACCCACTTAAACATAAAGCTCAACATCAATGACATCCATGGCATAATTATCTTTTATTATACATTTTTGTATAACTTACTGCTGTCTGCTGGTACTCTACAAGAAGGGGAAAGTTTCAGCATAACCTACTAGCAATAGGAATGCCTCCAAATCATATGACATCCATCAATCACATCATAGAAATAAAGCTACTAATTTTTAATGGTAAATAAACCTACTAGCAATAGGTAAATTATGTTTGTCCTTCAAGAGCCACCATGCAAAAGGTAAAACAGAACAAACAACAATCTATTAAACATTCATCTTTTACTACTCGAATTATATGAACATGAACAAGAAACAAACTACAGAGTATTCATCATTTATTGCCACAAGAAAAGTACATTGTTGATTAAAACTAAAAAAATTGTTCAAGGCATGTTCTCAATGAAAATAGTAAAGTTACAGAATTAGGACAATCTAGGTAACATGATATCACTAGCATTTCTCTAAACATTATATATTTTTGAAGTATAGAAAGTCAAATAAATATATTAAAATTATACCTTGGAATCTCTTGATCCTAACAAGCTTCTATCATTTATATTAGCTGAACCAACCAATGCAACTTGATCATCAACTATCATCAATTTGCTGTGCACATATACCTGAGAGAAACAAATGGCATTAACAGAAATCTCAAGCAATAATATCTCTCAGAAGAAAGGAAAAAGATCATGCAAAATAGAAAACAACCCTTTTGCAACTACAGGTCATAAAACAGAATATTCACTTCTATAAGAAACAATTGCATGGTAGAATGTCTATGCAGATCAAGGACACCATGCAGGAAAGGTTTGATGACAAATAGATCAATAGTTGAAGCATGAACAAAGGCACCTCGAGCAAATAGATCTTATACTTCATAACTCCAGCATGTTCTCTTCCACATATCCAATAAAAGCTTGGAATTTTCACAAGTCTTTCACATATCCAATAAGAGCTTGGAATTTTTAACCCATTAACAAGGATAATTTGGCCATGAGTTCCTGTTAATGCATAAGATGATTGAAAGAGTCAATACCTCTTGAGAATTTACAATATCAAAGCTCCCCAGAAAATGATTCAGATACCCTTGCATAGCCACTTTTGCCCTGTCAGAAACACTCCCCAGTGCTGGCCGGATTATTGGCAGTGCAGCACTAGAAGGTATATCTCTGCACAAAGATTTAATAGCATCAGCAAAGCTCTAACAAAGGCAACAGTTGGCAGATACCACAATTTCTTGGATTAACAGAAAAATAATTAATCAATTTCAGTTAGATCCAATATGCAACTATGCATTTGAGTGCACACCATTAAATATGTTATCATTGGAAAATTTTGCATGCAAGATAAATTATAGCAAACTCAAGCATGCCACAATCAACCTGCAGTAAAACTATGAAAAGTTGAACAACAACCAAGTATTACATTAGCCATAGGTGTTCAAGAGTGACTTTTCAGATGCTATTGATATACATGCACGTAAAAAGAAAGAGAAGTTTTCGGCAAGAAGAGGTGCTGAAAATCAAGAACAGTAAAATATCAAAAATAAAATGGACCAACGTGCTAAAAGAGAGAAAGCATGCAAAAATTAAAACCATCTTTAAATATCTGGTTAATGAGTAATGACTAGAAAAAAGATCATCCAGAGTAACTAGCACAAGCTTTGGTGCATGTGTGTCTGTGATAAAAGTGCATCCTTTCTTTATGAAGGTGTTGAACCTTCAATAAGTACAATTATTACTTGCACCAACAAAATGTAATACTAGAAAATACATATTACCTAATTTAAGTAGGCAATATTTTAACAGAGTTTTCATGGAGTAGAACAATGAACATAATTGGGATTTCGATAGACACAAATAAAAAAGCATCAAGGAGGTAGGCCAAGTTTATAATATATGTACATTAAGAGTAATATCTGGATTTCAGGATGCAATACAGGTAAAAAATTTTGCTCGCCTCAAACTTATAGGGCAAGCTTGTATGTATTAAATCTTATTCAAAACAAATGGGTGGAACAAGAATTCAGATTTTCTAAAAGCAGGTACCACATTTGTAATCATTCAAAACAAGGATGTATCAAGCAACAAAAAAGTAAATTAGACTAAGTAAATTTTTGTAGTGACATTCGCTAATATACTGGACATGAATCAAATTGCAATAATCTGTTTAGATGGCATCAACCCTTCAAGAAAGACATTTCAACTTTTCAAGTGCATCCAACTGTATTTAAGATCACAGTTTCCCCTAACAAGATGAAATATTATCCATCATCAAGTGCAATAACACCACTCATTTGTTGCTTCTTGTACATATGTGTCATTTGAGGCTAATACAATGGGCACTTAGATTGGGAATGCCAACAACCACCTGTTTTTAGCAGACAAGTTCTCCTCTTGTGCTAAAGTAACAGGCTCATCATCTTGCACAACAGGCGTGTGCTCACCAAGACCGAGATTTTGGAGCCACTCTTTGACCTTCATTAAAGCATATATGAAAAATTCACATTAAATTCACTTAAGCAGATATAAATAAGTGGCCTAAAGTGCTTTTCTAATGCTTCACAAGTGCTTAAGTCTATATTCAACTGATCAATAAATTTTGAATTGAGATATGGAGAGAAAAGAACATACTCAAATTAGATACAGAGACACCATAGAAAATGTATATTAGAAAATATTATGAAATGTTTTTTGAGATCACTAGCTTAAAACACAGGTAGAAACTCGGCTTTAAAATAAGTGAAACTTTGTATATCATGGCTTATTGCCAAATTTTGTTTTTATACTTTATCTCTAACTTTATCATGAATTTCTGCTACCTTTTTCCTTAGTTCCCAAGGACCAGTGAGGAAACATATTGGACATGGAGTATATTATTCAAGAAGGAGCATGCACCCCTGGACTCACCTGTTCCTGCGTCTCATGAAGTTCTTCAATAAATGCACGCTTCTCCAAAGTAAGATGTAGGCATAATACTTGTGAGGCTTTCTTTACTAAGCGCCATTTGAACTGACAAATAAAATTGCCGAGGCTGAGTTCATGACAATGTTTAGATCAAAATTTAAATTTGGGGAGTGCCTATGAATATAAAAACATTCCCACCAACATCACACAATATATGGAACAACATGAAAAATCAAGTCCAGGTATCATTGAACAGTCACAGCATGCAAACAACAGACCTTTTAATTTCAACAACAGTATTCTCCAATAATTTTCAACAACAAAGCTGATAGTACCCAACCACTAAATGAGGACGACATGCATGAACCCATTCCAGAAGCAAAATTTTGTTCTGATCGAGAGTGCAAATTTGTATATAACTTAATTCAGTGTGCTAAATGCATCTGATACTTAACTAGTTCTATCCATATTTAAAAAAAATGAGAAAGTGACAAAATATATTATTGTCAAAATTAAATAATAAAAAAATATTCTTGTTAAAATTGAGTGGTAAAAAACACTATAACAGAAGATATCAAGAAATAAATTGACTTCTGCAATATGTTTGGTATACCTTCAAACGCAGAAAAAATACTGACCAAGAACAAAATGAGGTTTCATAGCCTAAGGTGACTTCAACATGTCCAACGAAACTATCAATGCAGATTAAGCCAAAAAAAAAGGGGCAGTGTCACAAGAAAACAAGATGTAGAACTAAGTCCAACCATATTATCTCCTTCTGAATGTAGGAGAAGGGAGACTGGGAGAGATCCAAGCTAGTAGGCATATTGGTCTTAATTGAACCTAGCCTCTAGGGCAGCAGGAACTGCTTCCTTCTTGTACATATACAAGTGGTAAAGAACCCTTACCACACACACACACACACACACACTCTCTCTCTCTCTCTCTCTGGTCCCAATATCTCACTGTTTCTTATTTGACTGATATTAGATATGCCAAGTGAGCTGTAAAAAACACAAAGAACCCTTTGTTAGAAACAGTAAGAAATGATATGTGGTCATTGACGTAATGGTGAGAAAGGTCTGTATACTTGGCCCGAAAACCTGGGAACAATAATGGCTCGCTGTTAACTTCTTGTCACTACATTAAAATAGATGAGTAGCACTATCTGTAAAGTATCATCAATTGTGTAAGTGGATTTACTATTCAAATTGGCAGGCAAACAATGATATTGTTCTTTTTCTAAGAAGGTATACTTTTAGGATCAGCCTAGAACTTTGGTATCCTGGAGAAATCAGTTTTGTAATCATAAAAATGGGCTTCCATTCTGGAACCATACTATTCTACAAATTCTACTGTAAATCCAATAATATAAGATCATAACTGTGCAGTATGTTCCACCCACATGATACACTACTTAACTGCTCCCAAGCTATAAATAGACTTTAAAAGAATTTTTAGTATCACTTTGAAATAAACCAGGTATATCTACATAAAAGATGTAACAAATCTGGCAATCTTACATGCAATTGTAATGTACGTAATACCAAAATGAAAATTCCAGATTTCAATCCTCCGGTTCTTTCGATTTGACAGGAATTTTGTCATATAATTTATTGCTGACCTACAATTCAGTCCAGTGTAATACGAGTGAAAGTTAAGAATATCTGTATAAGCAGGAAAAGGATGTTAATTGATTCATAATTCATGGGGGGCAAAACACCATCCTCAAGCCAATAGAAAGTGTAACAAGATAGGGTAGAACCATTAAGAAAATGCGAATATTATCTTGCATAAAGAAGAGGCGCAAACAACTTTAGCGCGATGCATCGCAGATGTAACAATTAGACATGCCTATATGTATATTTTCTAACTCCACTAGCAAACTAGTTTTCTCGCTCCGCAGCATTAATCGAGTAATCCCTCACGTCATCCGCCCAACAAAAATACCATCAAACCCCACCACAATAATGAAATAAAAGAAGCAATTTCGAAAAACATCAGACTAACCAAATTGGTACCGAATCATCCGAAAATCATAAGTTCACTGGAATTTACAGCTAAAAACAAGCAAGTTACGACCTTTTCAAAACAGAAAAGACACCCAACTCAAGGAATTCCAAGAGAAGAACGGATTAGACCTGCTTGTAACGGAATTCGACGGTGTAGGAGAGGAGCATGGGGCTGATGTCTCTGGCGTCGGGCCGGGACACAGATACGATGTCCGCCTTGGGCAATTCGTCAAAGATCCGCGGGTGTTCCTGCAGCCGGAAGGAATGCGACGACGGCACTGCGATAGGTGGTTCGGATTGCATCTTCACGTACCGGTGGTCCCCTTCCGGCGACAACTGATCGGAGGGCATCCTCGGGTGGAGCAGACTGCCAGTACAGAGCGATAAGGAGGGGTTCTACAGAGGAGGAAACACAGCAAAGGCGTTCTATATATATCTATGAGGACAAATATTAAAGAAAGGTGTATGATGCATCCAATTGTTGTGAGGATTTTTTGCTTTTATATTTAGTGAGGCTGGGATCATTGTTAATCAGAGTTGAGATTAAGAGTGGGACTGCTTAAATTTGTAGGACATGTCATTAATTGGTTATCAGTAGTGCTAAAATGCCAAATTTTGGTGGGGAAATAAACTTATGATTTATAGTATCTCGCTTTTACTCCAAAATGATCTATTTTGATCCAAGAGTACAAATAGATGCAGCAAAGGGTATCAAAAGCTACTATAAATAACCCAATTAAAAACCCCAAGCTAACTAGTGGGACCATGTGCTGCCAAAATTTAATATAAAGGTCTTACATTTTAAAGGTTGACCATCATGAGGTCAACGATCTCTCGATCTCTTTTATATCTCTCGGATTATTTCCGAGTTGAGGATGGTTTATATTCCTATATATATGTCTGATTTTTAGTTTTGATATGGATGAGGAACTATTTGGTCAGTCAGTCATTGGTGCGGTTCGTAGGCTCGTGAGGAATTATCTACTTTGGATGATGAGTGTACTCGCACGATTTTATCCTTTCGGAACATGTGAGCTCCAAAAGGTACCTCTGAGGGTAAGGGAGATCCAGCGGATTTATGAATTTTTAGTTCCCATACTCCTCAGCCAATGTGTGACTAAATGGTCTTATTAGTGCTCCCTTCCGTATTGGAGCGAAGGACTTATAACCAAAGTGCACGGTTCGGGAGCGAGTTTGCTTAACCAAGGTATATGCATCGGACCCTTTTTCTAGCACTAATCTGATAAGGGACAATTTGGTCAGTCGGTTATTAGTGTGACCCGTAGGCTCGCGAGGAACTGTTCACTTTGGACGATGGGCGTACCCGTATGGTTTTATTTTTTCAGAGCATGTGAGCTCCAAAAGACGCATATGAGGATAAGAGAGATCTAACGGACTTATGAACCCTTGGCTCCCCTACGAGAGAGAGCACTGATAAGACCATTTAATTCCACGTTAGTTGAGGAATATGGAATCAAGGGTTCATAAGTCCGTCACGTCTCTTTTACCCTTAAAAATATTTTTTTGGAGCGATAATATTATGATGTATGAATTTGTTGGTGTTTAATTCCAATAATGAACTATTCTTAAACTAAAGGATCGATTAATTAAGTTAGCAAAAAGTTTAAGGTTAATTCGGAGAGTATTACCCAAAAAAAAAAAAAAGACTCAGATACATCCTTCTCTCCTCTTACAACTGTTGGATGCATCATGCAACCGTTGGAATTAGGGTTTCGATCTCACTAATCTCGAACACCGTCTTGGATCACTAAATGTGATGGTGTTCAAGGTATATTCTACAGCAGATTGCCTCCATTTTTGCCGAGTTCAAGGTATATCCTTCCTACAGCATCCATGACGACTTATTCTCGTCTCATGCGAGCTACCGATCCATGGCGGTCAAAACTTGGTGCAGTGTCCTTATTACTTCAGTGTGAGGAAGCGTCGTCAGAGGTTTCAGACGTCGGAAAAATGAAGTCTCATTTCTGTACGAGAGATTTTGATGGATTTCTTCTTTTCTTTTAGCATTGTAAACGTCTCTTCCTTTTGCTTTTTTGGGTCCTGTACTTGGCACCGACCAAGCCAGGCTCATTTATTTCCTTTGACGAGAGAACCCTCGTTTCGTTCAACGAGCTTTCGCTGCCTGCGCCTGTCGGTAGAAGTTGACGGTCATCTCCGTGGACAGCAGGAAGGTGACATAGATGTGCTCGTTCCATTAACTTTTAATAATATATTTTATAAAAATAAATTTAGCAAAAAAAAGTCATTATTTTCATGTTTTTCCTATTAGCACCTTTATTTTATTTATTCTTAAAAAAATATTTTTTTATTTTTTTTAAAAAATAAAATTATCTCATTAATGTGGCGAAACCTTGTTTGCCCTCGTTGCCACCGCTAACACATCTCTCACCTATACCCTCTAGTTTAAGTGTAACATCGATCACTCAACATTCCTCTCGTCATCACTATAGTAGTCGTTGAACTTCGTAATCATCGATAAGATGAAGACCCTTGAGATGGACATCCATCATCATGATCATTCACATCACTGATCTCCCCTCCTTCTTTGGCCAATTAGGCATCTCTCGATATAGAGCTTTGTGAGTATGCTTATAAGATCTTTATTGTTGTTTATCACACTATCCGTAGCAGACCCAACCTTGTCATCACTTTGTTGACCTATGCAACCCTCACCATGACCTTGTGTTGGGGCTACGGGTGTAGGTGATATTTTCCATGCACTTTGATGGCTCTAACACAAGCCTCAATTGTTCTATCATAGACAAAGTTATAAATAGGATGTTCGATATAATGCTCATATATATCAGTTAGTGTCTTTTTGTTTTGTTTATGCTTTACACAACCTATAGATAACTTAAAGTAGGCTTGGCACCCTCCATTTGGATTATTTTTTTTTATCATTTTAGGATACTATATGATTTAGACAAAATCAATTAGGTTCGTGACAACTAGTCAATTTCGATTGCCATCGCTTCATCAACCTCCCCATCCCACTGATTAATCCTAGTCTTTGACTCCCTTGAGAAAAAGGTTTGCGAGCAACAAAGTTTCGACAAGTTTACATAAATCGTAAATAAGAGACAAAGGTGACAAGATAAGGGCAAGAATACAGACGATGGAGGAGTACATGATGATAATAATGGACAGAGGAAGAAAAGTGATAGGGCCTCGAAGCGGAGGCAACATATGACAATGGTTGACAGGACAAAAGAAAATTATACTTTTATCTTTTAAGAAATAAAGATGCTATACGAGAATAAATAAAAAAATACTAATGAAAAAAAAAATTTGTGAAGTATTTACCCTTTATAAAATTCGTGTAATAATAAGATAAATTTCCGAGTAAAGAGAAAAGTTAAAGCTGATGAGATTTCTTGGCTTGCAAGGACTTGTTTAGTGGGATTGCTTTCCCAGAGACACAGGTGGTAATCTCGTAAGCTTGTCGCTGTTAAATATAACACGATCATTGATTACAGATCATAACCCAAACACAAGACCATGCGACTTTTGTTTAGCGCACGCCTCTTGTCACGCGCCCATAACGACTCCAATCTCTTATTTACACTTCCTCGTCCATCATATACATTTCTATTATTCAACTCCGAAAGCCTGCCATGCCATGCCAGGATACTGGAAAGACGGACACACATCATTAACGCACTTGCACTCGTACAACGCTATATGGCGTATGAATTACTCGAATAATGCTACCACTGTTTTTGTTGAATAATACATATATATATATATATATATATAATATACCTCTCTTTTTTGCTTAGCTCATGTGCAATAAAACATATAAATATAATATAATGGCATTATGCAAAAAACAAAAAAACACTCAGAAACTGCAAATTGCAACGCCTTCGCAAACACGAGTTAGTTAGAAGGGCGATTAATGACCGAACAACGTTGCGATCGCGGCGGTGGTTGCGCTCACTCGAGGTGAGAATAACGTCCGTCTCACCGCACTCATTGATGGTCCCCGTACTGAATCAAATGCGCCCCAGTTCTTCTTCCATCAAAGAGATTAAACGCGAGCTCGGGAAGAAGACCAAGGAACGGGAAAAAGCTACCATCGATTCCGAGGAGAAGCAACATTAAGATAAAAAGCTAGCCTTTTTGCGAGCCTTCGCCTTTCCGATTGGGTATGGAAAATGCAATCTTTGTTACGAGGTCTACCACCGGGAGGCCCACAGAAGGAGAGCCTGACAAGGCAAAAGCAAAAAGGAGGAGGCGCACGGCTGCTGCGGACCCATTCAGGTGACGAGGTAGATGGGCATCGCCGGTGGGACCGCGGCGTGGGTCGAGGCGCGGCCGCCGTCGACGAAGCTGAGGTCCCTGAGGCTGAGGTAGGCAAGCCCCGCCGCGTCGGCGCCGACCTCCGCCGCCGTAAGCGGGCCGGAGCTCGGGCGGCTGGTGCGGCGCCCCCCGCCGCAGCTCTCCGTCGCGTATATGGGTCCCGAGACCGCCGACCGGTGGGCGTTGTGGGGCCGCTGCTGCGAGCGGCGCTGCTCGTCGGCTTCGGAGCTGACCTTGGGACGCCTCCAGAAGAGGAAGGCGGACTTCCACCAACCGCGGCGGCGCTTCTTGGACTTGGCGTCGTCTTTGGAGATGGGCTTCTGGAGCTTGCAGTGGAGGGAGTCGAGCGGGCGCGGGTCACTGCGCTTCGAGTGCCGCCGTGCCTCCTCCAGCACCTTCTCCGCAGGGCAGGCAAAACACACACCCATCAAAAACACGCCGCCGGCGAAGAAAGAGTCAACGCAATGAAAGCAGATGAAGGAGGTAGCACCGCGTTCATACCTGGAAGTAGTCCATCTGGGGATCGAAGCCGTAGTCGCTGTAGTGGTTGGCCTCCGGCGTCATCGGAAAAACTGGAGACTTGTTCATCTTGCTTCCTCCCAAGGGAGACGAAGAGTCGCAAGGCGAACGGCTTCCGAAACCCCTGTGTCTCATTTAAGGCAGGAAGGTCGCACGAACGCCCTTACGATCGACATTATTTACCTAAAAGCCACCGTTGTCGGACCCGTTGCAGGGTTCGTCCCGCTTGTAGGAGAATCGGGAAACGCTCTGTGTGGGTGGAATCGCCCTCACTTGGGACGTTGATGGCAAAGACATGGACGGTGAAGTTACAATTACCATCCGTGCTCTCTGTGGGGCCCAGCCATCTCATGGGCCCGGTTTGACCCCCTGAGCGGTGGTTCACGTGGGTCCGCCAAGTCGGCGAAGCAAAACATATATATATATATATATATATATATATTCCTTTTTACTACTGCGGAAACCTTCAAAGGCAATGGCGATGGAACCCACAGCCGCAGTAAGCACTCTTAAATTATCAAAATAATTACATTGACCACTGTAAACAATGGAACGATAAAATACTGTTTTCAAACCTTTTTTTAACATTTATTTTGGACATAAATATTTATCTAAGACGTTAATAGATAGACAGAAGTTTCAAGGCGTGGAAGAGGGGAGGGGAGGCAACATTGCGTGCCATGCTTGGCATAATAATAAGGGCAGTGGCACCTCCACGCACACCTTTTAATTCCCTTGGTCTGCATGCATTCATTGTCGCATGCGTTTGTGCATGAGAACAAGATCGCGTCCACTTGAGAGGGACCGAAGAGAGAGTCCCTTTCTCGTGACCTACCAACTTACAATAACCTTAGCTTAGCAGACCTATGTTTACATGCAACATTGCTTCTCTCTCTAACCAAAAGGATGGTTTCGATTGAAGGTAAAATATATCGCTACTTAATCGCGTGGGTCGCTGAGATAGATCTCATCACTGTTCGTGATGAGGGCAAGAGGGGGGGAGGGAGGGGGGGGAACGTGGGATGGCTTTGAGCCTTTTGTCCCACCGTATGTCATTATCTCTGCAATCTCAGATGTGTTGGGGTATTAGATGTCATGTCCCTGTTGTCGTTATGATAGCGTCTACCATGTCGTAGCATGATGAGATCCATGTTTTAACCATCAACTGAGATGTATCACTCGAGTGAGTAGCAATGAAGAAGAATAAACAAATAAAGGAGAATTAGGTTGGATGTTCATAACATGAATGAACACTTGATCATACATCTTCGCTTTCTTTAGGAACTTTCTAATTATCGTCGTCCATCTTTGATCATTAAATCTTAATAATACAGTAGATGATAAATAAACGATAGCTACTTCCGAAGCTAAACCTCACGCTTGCTTTGGACAATCTAAGTTGCACCAAAAAATCGAATTACGAAAATTAAAAAACGAATTAGGCCATTTGAATAATAAAAGGATTGTTTAAATTTTTTTTCTAATTACATTTACAATTCGCCCGTTACAAGCATGAAAGAGGTTATTTTGTTTCGCTATTGTTATTTTTTTTAATAACATCTATTTTTTCCACGTATTTACTCCACCACTATTATTTTGTTTTACTACATTATAAAAATGATTTTTATACCATTATTCATATAATATTTTTAACATACAATATGATTATATCCGGTTGTGATCACTAGAATAACATATATTTTACGCCCGGTTAATTCGCCCGTTACAAGCATGAAAGAGGTTATTTTGTTTCGCTATTGTTATTTTTTTTAATAACATCTATTTTTTCCACCTATTTACTCCACTACTATTATTTTGTTTTACTACATTATAAAAATTATTTTTATACCATTGTTCATATGATATTTTTAACATACAATATGATTATACAGTGACTCAAGACTTGATTGGGGATGTTTGATCCGGTTGTGATCACTATAATAACACATATTTTATGCCCGGTAGAACTTGATAAATCAAAATCCAAAACGCTATAAAGAAAACTGTGACCTATTTGATAAGTTTGATGGTCGTACTCCTCTCCTTTGGATTTTATTAGAGGGCTTAATTGGGAAATCCTCATCATGTATCTAGCTGCTATATATATTTTTTGTTTTTGATCACAATATAAGGTTGATATGCTATAAACCCTCACTTAGAAATCCATGACTTTTGAGAGGGTAGTTCAATGATCTATTTATGTGGAAGAAAAAAAAAACATTCAATCATCCAAATTTAGATGCATTTCATTGTGTTCTTTTTTAATTCTGCAAATGAAACATTTTATTGAGGTAAGAGAGATTATTGTTCTCAGATTTTGATGGGAGAGACTCTTATAATTATTATTTTTAGACTCTTTACTTTCGTTTATATATAAGTAAGAATTTCTAGGAATCATAAAATCAGAGATTTCTTCTCTTGATAGGTCTCTCCTCAATCAACTATCGTGGTTCTAAAAATATGAACGTAGGATAAAAGAGAGTTTAACTTTTTTCTTGATAAAAGAGAATTTAACTTTTTTCTTGTACATATTCACGGTATATGTAAATCGTGGTACATTACCTTGTTGATTATTATGTTCAAAATGTATGTAACTTTTATCTTTGATCTATGATACTTGATTTTAATTTTAACATAAATTTTTTATATAATAATTTTTATTTCTTATAATTGGTATAGTGCCATGTCATTGAAATCTGAGTGATCATAGATCGCTAAAGAAATTAAATCTATATATTAGATCTATTTATGGATTAGATCTATTTTGATAATATTGAATTATTATTTCTATTTTGATTGTATGGCGCTTGCACCATGTGATCCTACATCGTTCATATATTCGGATTATGCACGTCTTCATCTTCATGTTTTTTTGCCTACTTGCGAGCGATGAAAATCTTGCACTCATGGGATTTATAAGAGGCAAAGTCGTTGTGTTCGGGCATTAGAAAGGTGTTGCTCGGTAGCTTATTGTTGGTAATGGCACAATAGAGGGCAAAATCTTACTATGGTTGTTGCTTTGCCATGGGTCATGATTGTTGCTCGCATATGGGTCACTACCCCTATTGTTAGCACCATTGTTGTGGTGGTGACTCTACCGTGTGGGAGTTGCTACTATGAGCAGTGAGTTCTTGGGCACAATTTTTATCAATTGTCATGCACTGGGAAGATGGTCGCAACTATATTGGGTACACAATCGATAGTGTCGGGATGATGCTCGTGGTAAAGAGCTCCTTGTATGTAAGAATTATCAGCTATAGAAAAGAATCATGACTCATGATTGGTTGCAGGTGATAGCGAACGATGGTTGATGGTGTCACGGTAAAGAGAGGTGGCCCAACGATGGGTAGACTATATTTTATATCATTGTATTAGTCTTATAGTAGCTAAAGTGACTTCAACCAATAAATTTATGAAATTGTATTAAAAATTAGTTTTAAATGATATTAAAAAAAATAATATTCATAATGATATACATAATTAAAAGATTTAGATGATCCTAAATGAGAATCTATTTCAAATAATTATATGATAAGATAAGATGATATTGTTTTGAATATCCTTGTAGTTTAGAATTATATACCTAAAGGTACCAACACTATTTCATAAGGATATATTAATCCTCTATAATGGTAAAATCTTATGTGAATACTAGATATGTCAAAGCATTAATATTGTATTATTTTGTTATAGTAGATTTCTTTCATTTCATTCTTTACTTCTAGTATTTTTATTTTTTAAATTAAATTATTATAAATGACTTGAACATGTGCAATTTATACTAAGGGTTAACCTTATTTGTTGAAAGGATTACAAATTTAACTATAGATTTTACGATCCCAATTAATTGGTTAAGATATACTCAGGTTCTAATTAAGCTTATCGGTCAATACAAATGAAGTTCATTAAGATATTTTACGATATGACTTTGATGTGATAGACTTTCTTAATTATCTTTCTTAGACTTTATGCTCTTGTATATATATAGGCAAGAATTTTTAGAGATAATAAGATCATATATTTCTTCTCTAACCTTCCAATAAATTCCTACTCCATCAATTATCGTGGTTCTAAAAATAAAAAGAGAGGAAAATAAAAGTTTACTTTAGATTTACGATGGTGCACCTAGGTTATGATATGTTGTTTCGTAATATCCAATATTTCTTATTGATTATCGTGTTGAAGAGTTACGTAACTTTTGTCTTCTAACTTATGATACTTGATTACAATCATAGTATAAAATTTTTATATAATCTTTTCGTTTTTTGCTTACACTATGGGCTCATTTCATCCTCCTCTTCCTCTATGTCTCCTTTTTTCCTTTCTCTTCTTATTCTTCATCCATCACTCCTTACTCTTTTTCTCTAAACATCGATCTGTAGTAGTGTTTCATATATTGATATATATACTACTCTGAGTAAATTACTAAAACTATCCAATTCCTGAAGCGATGATCCTTGCCTGCCCTACCGATAATATTAGATCCATGTCTGATTTTTATACGTATGTGATCTATAATCTTGTAACCAGATCCAGAGATGATGCTGGCGACCAATAAAAATCTTAGATCGGTGTCTCTTCTCTTCTTCTCGGTTGTCTCTTCGAGGCCTCAAAACTTTGCAGCAAGTTTCCACTACGGCTCAGTCAATTAATCCCCAACCCGGATTGCCCCAACATGACATAATTTAATCCTTACGTAATGTCAATAGCTGAAGTCGTGATGATTTCAAGCAGAGAGTTCGACTCACCTTTTCGAACAAGCCCACGTCGACGACTTGCTCTACTACCAATCTCGCGTTTGACGACGTATCGATGCATGAATGGCGTATCTGATGGTCGCCACTTCCCATCCGTAGGGCAGCGTCCTCACTGTTCAATGACACGCCGGCTGCCGGTCAGTTGACCAAAAAAACCTACTGTGGTCTCTTGCTCTTATACACGACAAAATAGATGCTCCGAATCTATACTAAAAATAAGAAGAGAAAACATATGTATCCATGTCGTCCAAGAAAAAAGAAATGGATTGTGGCACCCCTATGTGATGCGCTTCAGCTGCGCACAACCCTAGATAGAAGAGAAGAGCCAGAATCCAGGCGTGGGCCACGTACGGCCTGAGGTCAGACAGTTTGGCTTGCCTCGTCAAGATCGGCATCTGCATCTATTCTTCTTCCTCCTTCTTCTCCTCCTCCACCACCACGTCAACCACACCATCCTCCTGTTGCAGAAGAAGATGGCAAGCTTCAGCGGAGCAAGCCTGAGTAGCGCTCCTCCTAAGGCTGCTGCAGACTCTCCCAGCTGGGTCAACCGTGGCCGCGGCCGCGTCTTGTACCCTTTCCTCGCCGTCCTCTGCGTCGTCGTCATCATTCTCTTGTGCCGTTACATGTGCCGGATCATTTGCAGCTGGAAGTCTCTGCGCTTGAATGAAACTTCCACGGTCGGCCCTCCCCCCGGAGTCAGCTCAGCTCGAAACGCCCGACCTAATCCCGCTACGCTTGCGTCGCTACCGATCTTTGTGTTCTCGATGGATGACGACGAGAAGCTGGAGTGCAGTGTGTGCTTAGCGGAGTTCAAACAAGGGGAGAGAGGGCGGCTCCTTCCAAGATGCAACCATAGGTTCCATGCCGACTGCATCGATACGTGGTTGCAGTCGCACTCCACCTGCCCCATCTGCCGCTCGGCCATCGAAACTACAGCTCCCGACTCGGACGACGCAGTATGATCGATTCTTCGCCTCTATTCAGAGTGTATTGATGTTAGAAGAAGCAGAAGATCTTGAACAAGGTTTTGAGATTGAACTTGTAGCTTAAGATGTTGTATACACTGTATCTATTTTATCTAATATATACAGATCCTGCATGATAAATGAAACCTCGTCGTCGTTGCTGCATGCATCAGCTTGTGTTTCTCATGAATCAGTCTCCGTATACGTGCATATTGTTCTACTTGTGTTTGCTGATACATGCATTAACCCATCGCTGTGTTCCACTAATTGTTTCATTTCTTTGGTTGAATACCATAAGACACCTACAAAACCTCCTCCTCTACATTCGTGCGCATAGAAGAACACACACCAATACAAGCTTATGGTTGATGAAATTCTTGACACAGCTGATTCAGAATCAAACTCCTGACACTTTGATCTTGCAATTCTTAAATGTTGTGAACTGATATATTTGATCAGATCATTGTGCTATACTTCCAAGTTTACTGTACTGGGTTACAATGAACAAAGAGTCAAAAGAAAACTAGAGAGATACAACTTGATCGTACAAATCACCTTTATCATTTGATAAGGCCTTTGGCAGAATGAATCCAAATAAGCAGTGTAGTTATCATCTAATGGAGTAGGATTCAGATTCATAGAATGAACTAATACACGACTGGGGTACCTTTTTAAATGTTATCACTTGACATAGCATGACTGCGAGAAAGAAATGGAGTTGGTGCATCCCAAAGTCAGAACATCGAACGGTGATTATTGTCTTGATCAAACCTTCCAAGAATGGTGCATTATATATATATATATATATAATGATAATAAAAAAAATCATAAATCATAACTATTTGGGGTTGGCTACATATATATTTTGTCACTGTCTATATATATAACCCCCATACTTCGAAATAAGAAAGTGTAGGAATCCTGTGCGTTCTTTCATGTAGGTTAAAACGTTCACCGAGGTAGCACCATAAGAACAGAACATTGACTCTAATATTCTCCATCACCAACTCAAAAGACGATAAGGATGACAAGGAAGCTTCAAACATTGTCCTTCTAGCGAACATAATTAAACTTAGTACTGTATCATGAATAATCTACTTAGATCATAATGCATGAGAGAGAGAGAGAGAGAGAGCAGAAACATTCAGAACTTGACATTTTTATGTAGCCCAACAAAAAAGGACTCGCTGACTTCTGTGTTGGGATTCATTCCTTGGAAACGAGAATTTGCCGGCATCTGCATATAATTTATTAAGCTAATCGACCATCTCCCATAATAAAACAATGTCAGCGGCAACTATGAGGAGTCATCAAAGCAAGCTGCAGGATTCCTCTTCCCCTGAGCAAGAGGAACTGAGGAAGTCTATGGCTAAAGACTTCGGCGTCGTCCTCATACTATGCCTCATTGCAGTGATGGCGCTATCTGCTTTCTGCATCCCCTGCGTCTTGAGTTCCTTGACGGAGTGGTGGGCTCGTTGGCGGAATCGCGGAACTACCACGAACGATAACATCTCCGCATCTGTGACCACCGCCGCCCCTTCTCCCCATGGCCTCGACCCGGAGCTGCTCTCAGTACTGATGCCCGCTCACATCTATTCGGCGGCCGCCGCCCGCGAGAAGCAGCAGTGCGCTGTGTGCATAACGGAGCTTCGGGACGGAGACGAGGTGCGTCACCTGGCCAGGTGTCTACATCTTTTCCATGTGGACTGCATCGACGTGTGGTTGAGGTCTCACACGAGCTGCCCGGTTTGCCGGGCCATGGCGTTGTAAGGTCTCGTTGTCGCATGAACAAATCGTCGATCACCACCACCTCATGCGATTGTTTCGTGGACGCCCTCAATTACCTTCGTACGCACCGAAACTTTCCTACTCGTCCGATTCTACCTTTTAGTTTAGCTTAGAGATGTCAATTCATAATCGGACACTGGTGAATCGGACCAGATTTGATCGAGGAATGTGACAATTTTTATATAATTTCCAAAAAATCAATTGGGACTGCGACGAAGAAGGTCTCATTTCGCGGTAAAGGAGTAGCACTATAACTCAATTACTTGCTAATGCACTTTGTGTTAGAACAAATGCATACAATTACTACTAGGCAAGTACGCTTTAGGGTAAAGAAAACATGAATTTGGAACTCTAACATGTCTATCAAAAACAATTACTATTGTCACCATATTTTTTGGTCGTTTATTACTTCATGAGACACTTGATTTTTGTGATATGAGAGATTGAATTGCAAGAGCATGTCCTACACTTCCAAACTATGCAGTCTAGCATTTGGAAGCTACAACTGTTCCGAACGACGTTCTTAATTGTCAATGATTCTTTTGACTACTTAAATGAGATCTACAACATGCTGTCAGCTTCGGCTCTCAATGGTCTGTAGTAGATTGTGCTACTTAGGTTAGACATTGAGAATAGAAGAAATGCGTACAGTGATCCTCCATTAGTGCCTATAGAGGAAAACAAAAGAACACAAGGCATCACTGTCTGAATCATATTTCAGAAAGTATCAAGTTTGTGCTTATGTAAATTATGTTAACGAGAACAAATGAAGCTTTACTTCTTCGAAGCCCAATTCTGGATATAATTGCTTGTTTGAAGTCATGTAGATAGTACATGTTAAGTTGATTCAAAATTGATTGTCTGGATATTGATTTGGAGTTAATCTAGACTTTCTTCCACATTCATCTCAGTTCAATCTTGACCAATGACTTTTTTATTTAACTCTCGGAATATCGATCCTTGCAAAACTATGACGATGTCACTTTGATAAATGTCTCATTCGATGTTTAAATTAGTCTGGAGTTCGAAGAGTTCGGATGAGACTTAAGAGTAGTATTCAAGAGTGTCTAGCGAACACATCTAGAGAGCCTTTTTATAATAAATTCTCTGGATCGTTATTCCTATGATCGAGGTCAATCATAGGGGATTGTACATTTATCTCGAACTCAATTGTGTTCATGTCATACTAAATACGGGATATAGTAACGTCCTACTGATTCGCTCGACCATATTATTGTGATATAGTTGTCATCCTCGTGCAAATCATGTGTTGGTCACATGACACTACGGTATCATAATGTGATATTTAGACATCAATTATATAATGTTAAGATATTGATCAAGGTGTCGACATATGAAACTAAGATGTCGACATATGATACTGAGATTTCTGAGATATCGATCAAGGTGTTAACCAAAGTGTCCGCCACCTATATGCTTTGAATGGTGAGAGATGACCTCAAATGATTCCGAGTTGTACTGTCCTTTGAATCCAGTCATTTTCTACGGGCATCTTCCACCCCTTTGTGCGAGCTCTTCCATCTCCCAGTCATTTTGGTCCAATATGGGAGATCACCATAACGCCGTCGCCATCATAACATTGGCCATTAATGTTTGCAGCTATCTTCTGATATGGCATCCTTGCTTGGGTCTGTCACTCCACGAAGGACTGTTGGAAGAACAAGATCACCACCTGGTCTTTCCGCGGGAGGCCGTCAATGTAGCGGCCGAGTCCCGCCACCACCACACCGTTGCCTCATGGGCTCAGCCGCGAAAGGATCTCGTGCAGACGTGGGAGGGAAGAATGACTGCGCCGTGTGTCTCAAGGAGTTCGACGACGGACGTCGTGACGGTGCGGCGCCTCCCAAGTTGTTCACACTGCTTCCAAGTTCGGTGCATCGACTACAGGCACTTGAGTTCATGCGCTTCTCGACCTCTTTGTAGAGCTACTGTTGATCCTGATCCTCCATACTGTTGACTCCGTTGGCAAAGTAGGTGCTTCGAAATATCATGTTTTTGTGGACCTTCCATGCCGAGTCTCTCGGCTGCATCCACCACATCGTTCACCTTCTTCAGGGTGAGATCTTCTTGATGATATATTTGCAATTATTTCTTTGGGTTTCCCCCCTTTCTTCTACCCACCAAAAGAAAAAACAAAAGAAAATTGTTTTGTGGGTAGACGATTCCTCTGTACCGACCCAATAATTAATGGGGGCAGGTTCATCATGACCGGCTGGCTTCACAGCGATCTGAAACCCACGAAGCAGGGTGTATCTATCATTGCTGACGTGTCAAGCTCCGATAGGATCACAGAGTGGAGACCACGAAGGGCGTGGCCCACGCCAACAATGAAATCGACGAGAACCTTATCTTCGAGTTTTTATATGTCACGAGGACGAAAGGCGGACGGTTCCCACGTCAATAGTTGGCGTCAACGTTACGGAGTTTTATACAACCGACAAGAAGGCGGAAGTTTCCGTGTTGCACTATCGAGGACAAGCTTTAATCTTGGATTCTCCTGTGCTGTGTGTGGCTCCTCTTCATCTCCACCTTGTCACTAGTGGAGTTGCTTTCTAAGTTCATTATTGACCCCTCATGTCATCACCCAACCTGTTGATTCTTCTCCTACCAAACCTTTAAATGTATATATATATATATATATATATATATATGATTAACAAGTTAAGATTAGGATTTTAGTAGTAGCTAACACCGGAAATTGCACCACTTCACATCACATGCGCAGGACCACCCAACGACCGATGAGGTGGGAATTAACCATGGTGAACTGGTATAGGGTTTGATTAATTGCGGGTGATATTAAATACCATGTGGGCTTGCAAAGTTAATTGACGTGCAGCAGCACATTCACAAGGTCAAGCAGCAAGTCTTCTCTCCTCTGGTGATACGCAACAACTCTATAAACGAACATCATCTCGGGGTCTCCCAGAAACCACCGGTCTGCTCTGAATGGTGGCTGCCAAGGAATGCCTGCTCTCTTCTTGATCATCTTGTGGATCTTCTGCACGGTCATATTGCTTGCCATCTCTTACTCCTGCCTCAGATCCACATGTGATCCTCCGCCCGGCGACCGGACTGGAGCTGCTGCCACCAGTACCAGCGCCGCCACCTCCAGGCTGCGGAGCTCTACCACCGCAGCCAACACCAGCAGGACAGCCGGCGGTGGCGCCGGTCGGGATGTCCTCTCGGCGCTGCCGGTCTTCGCCTACTCGACGGCGCAGAAGAAGCTCAACTGCTCGGTGTGCCTGATGGATCTCAAGGAGGGGGAGAAGGGGCGGTTCCTCCCCAGATGTCTGCATGTTTTCCATGTGGATTGCATAGATATGTGGCTGGCTACTCACTTGGACTGCCCAGTCTGCCGAGCTTCGGTTGATCCTGAAGCTCCTGAACTAGCGGTCTGAGGTTTTGGTCTCCAAGAATTCTGGTTTTCTCACTGTAAACGTCCTCAGATTGCCAATACTGTAAGAACATCATAGAAGATTTGATCGAGAGATGGGAGTAACTTTCTTTCCATCTCTTCCTTCTCTCTATATAACATAAATTTCTTTCCTTCTTCTTCTTCTTCTTCTTCTTATTCATCCGTATGTTTCTGGTAAGGGGTCTCCTCCTCTTTAGCAAGAGGAAGAACTCTTACCGACACTGATTTTGTTTGTTTTCCATATATTTCTTTTGCAATATATTTCAATGCTTGGTTGTGATGGATGGAAGAGGGGATTAGCTGGGTGGTCCAAAACTCTTAATCTAACTTGATTCTGACCGGCTATGGGGTTGTGTCCTTGTGGCGGTCTCGACGCCCAAACCTGATAAGGATTGGCCAAAATATCTTAATTTTTGGCTTGCAAGGCTGGAATCCTCGGTCTCGCTTTGCTCGATGAGGACTATGAATAGACAAAGGACATAACTTGATGATGGCTAAAATATTTTTAGTTTTAGATATATATATTTAATTATTTCTTTTTCTGAAAAATATTATATATATATATAATTATTTCTTATTTTCCTCTGATACCCTAAATATCCTTCTTACGCTTTCAATAAATCAAATTCCATTTATAGTCTCTGCATTGGTCCAATATGATGAATTGATCTACACGTTATAAAATAATTTACTTGAGAAATGGTCCGAACAAGACAACTGTGCAGACCAATCTGTCGATTTGGTCCATAGAGCGTGGACGAGAATTATTTTATTGAAAGATGAGAGAGCCATTTAGTGTATTAGAAAAAAAATAAGTACCAAATAAAAATTTTGAAATGGGAGATATCATTTGAAAAAAAAAATTAAAAGGTTTTGCTTAATATAATTCTTGAAAAAGATTTTTAATATTGAGAATTTCCCACGATAACCTTTTTTCTCTAAATAACTATTTGCCCTTTGTTTCCTTAGATTTGTTGTTGTCTTTGTCCTATATTATTCTTGTTATGTTCACATATGATTTTTATGAAAAGAAGGGGATGTGAGGGCTATCACCATCTTCACGGACCCTACAAATCATAATTGGACATGTCATTATGCATGCGGAGGCGACGACAAGTCTAACGGGAGTGGTGGTAAGGTGGGATATAGGGTGGGGGGGGGGTGTTGGCCTTGTGCAAATTGGAGGAGGGTGGCTAGGCTTGGGTCTAAGTTTGAGGGCTACAAGTGATGATAATAAGAGGTACATGTAGCAGGCCCTCACGCAAGAGTGAATTAGTGCTTTCACAAAAATATCAGTTTGAAAATTTTCGTTCCATAAAATCGTATTGAAAATACGTTTAACTTAAAAACGTTCATAAGCATAGTGAACAAATAAATCAATTTATAATATGAATAAAAAATATAAAATAAATGCAAACCAAGTTTATAGTTGTTCGATCGTCACAACCTACGTTTACTTCCGATTCCTCTTTCGTTGAGGCCACCGACGTTCACTAACGATTTTCTTTTAAGGGGCAAAGATTAACTATCCTCCTACAAATCTTTCTCATTTTCATAGGTTTAAAAGATAATATTTATAAGTCTCACACCTCTCTTAGAATAATCATAAAACTTTTAAGGAGGAGGAGGATACTTAGCACTTTTCAAGACTTTACAACTCGGAATAACTAGCCTTTTCATTCACTTTCTTGCTATCTCAAGCAGGAAAGAGTGTGATATTTATAGGCCCCAAATGGTTTAAAAAATGGAGCCAAAAAGTGTCACATCCTCGGTTTCAAGGATACTAGTAGTCCCATCGCTAGTACTGGGCGATACCACCACATGTAACCCTGACAACTGGCGGTATTACTGCCTAATCTATGTGGCACTATTGTTAGCTTTATGGGAGACTGTGTATTGGCGATACTACTATCAGGTCTTTCGAAAGAAGTACATTTCGTACTTTTCCAACTCACAAGTGGTTTCTTTGCATGTTCTGGCAGTGCCATTGCTTGACCCAACTTTGGGTCACTAAATGAGCCTCTCAATGAGCCCAACTCAGCCCCAGATTAGGCCCAATATACCCCTAATTGAGTTAATATGGTTACACCTAAAACTAACTCAATTATAACCTAACATATTTCGATGAAGACACGACCGATTATAAATATAAATCCTATATTGTTTGACATGTAATTGGTTAATTTGGTACTTCATCCGAACCTTCGGCGTATTGTCCGATCGGCATATTGACCTCATGCAACATCCAATCTCCTAAGTACAATATATGATTCTTTTGGTCTGATGCCTGAACTCATGGTACAAAGTCCTTCTGTATGCATGTCAACCGATCCTCTAGCCCGACATCCTCTTTTGATATGATTCATTCTGGACTAATATATGATTCTTCTGCTTCAATCAATTTTCGTTTCCATGATCGATGTCACTCAAACGCTTATTATATCATAACTTCATCAATTAATTTCAACATCAAAATATAAGATTTAATATTATCTATCTCATTAACCACATGCTTACCCCAATCCTATAACACCAGTTATCATTTAAAAACTATTTCACAATACTTCAAACATTCAAACACTTAAAGTATTTAGTTATTTATGTTATCCCCGACTATGTCTCTGCACTTCACACAAGTTAATACTAAGATCTAAGCCTTAAATCTTCATTGGGCACTCCTTTGAAAATAATATTTTTCAATGCTACGATCTTTGAACTCAAAAAGTTTTTGTATTACATCATGTTATTTTTGTTAAGTCTACATTTTCTTTCTAAAATCTTGCTCCTTCGGAATGTAAGCTACAACAACTATTCAACACTAGGTTTATATGACTATACCTCTAACCTCTTAAGCACACCTCTCACTATATCAATGAGTAATTCTTCTCTAAACTTATACTATATTATCACTCTAGTTTAGCACCATCTCATCGTCTCTATAGTTTATCTATCTACCTTCCACCAACTCACTCTATAATGTCCAATAAAGTAATGCCCTCAGCATCATAAGGATATCTTTGTCTTCTCTTCGACCAAGTGACATAAAGTGCATCATTCTGATCATGTATGTATCATCGACTCTTCAGTAATTTTTATACCTTCAATATAACCCAATAACACTACCAAGCCTCTATCGTATGACAACATGTCAAATCTTTAATCTTTATGCTATCACAAGCTTTTTGCTTGAGCCTATTGAACCTACAACCATCACTCAAACCCAAAAATCTTCCTACTAGTGCAAAGCCATATGTGAGAAATATGATGCCCTTTTATATAATGCTATATGGACCCTTGTACTATCTCACCTTATACAAAATATCATCAGGTGTAAGTAAATCTTTCGAATTAAGCAGAATCTAGATAGATCCATTGTCAGATATAAAGCATGTTTAGTGGCCAAAGAGTTTCACCAACAGCCAAGTGTTAATTTTAATCTAATTATTAAACCAATAATAATTCGACTTATCTTGAGTTTAGCTATCACCCAAGGTTGGCATATATGACAATTAGATGTTAACAATAGCTTTTTATAAAGAATTTTAATTAAAGATGTCTTATACTTTAACCTCCCAAGTTCATCCATCCTTAGTATCTAAGCCATATTTAGATTACAAAAAATTATTTATGAACTTTATCAATCTCTAAGAGCCTAGTATACCCAACTTGGCTCAATTTATATATTAGTTTGCTTCGATTTTAAGTTTGACACATCTTTATTCCTATAATAACAAAAGAGATATATTATATATCTTTTGATATATATGGATCATATATAATAATTCTATAGAGATCAAATAATTTCTTAAATAATTGATAAATCAATTCTCCGATCTAAGAACCTTAAGCTACTTTTTGGGAGTAGAAACAATATTTATGGACTTTTTTTTATCTCAAAAGTAGTACATTCAAGATTTATTATCAAAGACAATATGCAAAATACCAAATAAGTTACCACCTCATTCTCCACCATCGAGTCACTTAAATTATATGATGGCAATGCTAATATGGATGCCACACAATACCAACAAGTACTTGGTTCCTTGTAATATTTATCTCTCATATGTCCATATATTTTATTTGTAGTCAACAAATTATCATAATTTATCTATTAGCCCTCCACTACACATTGGTCTGTATTAAAATGTGCCCTATAATATCTTGAAGGGACTCTCAATCATGGATTTCTCTTTTATAAACACTTATCACTTTGTCTTTATGCTTTTATTGATGTTGATTAGGTAGGCAACATTGATAATAGAATATTTATGTCAGCTTACATTGTCTTCTTTAGAGCAAATTTGATTAGTTGGAGTTTTAAAAAATAAAATATAATAGTAAAATTAACCACTGAATCTATCACTACTACTATTGCAAAACTCATTTGGATCACCAATCTACTATACGAACTTGACATCAACTCCTAATCCACTCATACAATATACTATGATAACATCGATGCCACCTACTTGTGTACTAACTCAATATTCCACTAATGTATGAAACACACTGTCATTGAATTCCACTTTATTAAAAATCAAGTTATCAAACGCCAGTTACGTATTTCTCACGTCTATACTCCTGACTAACTAACAAGCTCCCTTATAAAGCTTCTCGCCCATAGGATATTTTAGTTACATCTGTTCAAAATTAACATCCTTGATAAAAGTTTAATCTTACGGGTGTATAATAGAAGATCATGATATATGTAAATATAAAATAATAACTTTACATTCTTTACATATTCTAATCCTCAATCAATCTATGATTTAAAGATCAATCACATATTTGAGTGCATGATTTAAATATATAATTCAAAAACGTCTCTCTTGTATAAATATGTATTTTCCTTTTACAATAAGTTTTTTACATATTTCTTTACATAGTGATTTACATATATTGAGACTCAAACCTTCTTCTCAAAAGAACATAATTCCTTCCTCTGTTTTCTCCCTCTTAGTGAGTTACATATATTGAGACTCAAACCTTCTTCTCTAAAGAACAGAATTCCTTCCTCTGTTTTCTCCCTCTTAGCGATTTACATATATTGAGACTCAAACCTTCTTCTCTAAAGAACAGAATACGCTGGAGCATGATGCAATTCTGCTAATATGTAGTACTGAATGCAGCTACATCTGGTTTCATAAGTATTCCAGGAGAAGAACCATTTAATATCTTTATTGAGCGGCAAATATAACAATTGGACGGAACCGTGAAAGAGTTGCTGCTTGGAGTCGATTCCACCATAAGTCAATTAGAACAATCCACTGTCATAAGCTACCCCAGTATGCGGTAGCCAATTATCCCCCTGAATGAAGTTTCTGACAGTCAAATTCATGGCGGCGTCGCTGCTAATGACATGGTATCCTGGCCAGGTAACACGGTTGTCCGTGTCGGAACCCTTGCCGGTGTTGTTGTACTCTGCATAGTACAACGTATCCAACGCGAATTTGCCGTTCCATGGTAGCCAGCCTGCAGGATCGATCAACGAATCCATGAATGACTCCATGATCACCGTCCTCGAGTACTTCTTCCACGGCCGGCCGAGGTACGTCTTCGTCGTCCCGTCGCTGGAGGTCAGGTCACCTGCGGGGAGGAACCTGCAGAACTGCATCGACGTGCCGGTGTTCTGGTTGGGGTCGGTCCGGCCTTGCGCCGTGATGGCGTTGCTCTGCCGGTGCAGGGGCAGCCGGGAGTAGACGTTGCAGCTCTGGAACACCACCGCCGCGTTGCCAAATATGTAGTCCACGGTGCCGTAGATGTCGCAGTGCCTATAGAATTGCCTCATGGAGAGGGTGTACAGGGTGTCTTGGTAGCCTTCGATGCTGCAGCCGTAGAAGGTGGACAGATCTGCGCCGTTGAGGACCGCGACCGCCTGTTGTTTCATTGGACCGGCGGTGTTTCGGAAGGTTATGTTCACCGCCACGAATCCTTCTCCCATGACGGCTGCAGAGCGAGAATATTACATGGACAAAAGTTCATGAGAACCAAAGCAATTAGGAATCTTGAACGAGCGGCCGCATACCGAAGGTGGAAGAGTGGAAGGTGGTCCAGCCATCAGCAACGCTATGGTTTCCGGTGATCACCGTCTGGTTGATCCCTTCGCCAATCATCATCAAGTACGTCGTATGGTTTGGGATGACGACGTACTCCCGGTAGACTCCGGCGGCGACGTATATCAAGTGGTAGCCATTTCTGCTGGTGAGATTATTAGGGGCCGATTTCACGGCGTCTCCGATCGTCGTGAAGTTCCCACTGCCATCTGGGCTAACAACCACCACGTCGTGCACAAGAACAGACTCGGTGGCCTGAAGGATCCGCCGGCCGCTCCACCTCTCGAACAACTCTCTCTTCGGGGCCGACATCCTCAGCGGCAGCTCGCCGTGCCGACCAACCCGGACTTCGTGGAACAACAGTGCCCTCCCGTGGGGGGATCTTGAGTGAGCGTGGCCTTTGTGGCTACTACACGTTTGTTTTGGGATCCAGTTCTTGAAGAGCGAAAGGGAAAGACCATAGATCTTGCTGCAGACGGACAGGGGAACTGTGCCGAGGTTCCTGACGAACCACGCGGACGCCGCCACTTGCAGGCCATCATAGCAGGTCTGGTGGTTGGTAAGGATAGCTGAGAGGATGGCGTGCACCTTCTGGGCTTGGTGGTCGAGGAGGCAGTCGGTGTGGTTCAATGTATTTACGACCGCCGTCAGGAAGTCGACGTTAAGGCCCGACAGCAGCCTGCAGTCTTGGAGCGCCAAGATGGCGTTCGGCGGCAAGACGGAGGGGCGAGCGAGGAAGCTGTTGACCGAGTCGAGCATCTCTTTGGCACTGGAGAGCGACTTCGCGAGGGATAAGCGACCGTAGTCGTAGAGGTTGTGGAAGCCTCGATGGGGGAGGACGGTGTTGCAGAAGTCGAGGTCGAGCGTCAAGTTGCATGCGGTGGAACGGTCGACGGGAACAGACGGGAGGATGTTGGAGCGAGTGGGCCGAACGAAAAGGTGGGAGGAGGAGAACAGGAGGAAGAAGGCAAAGGTGTAGTAAGCCATGTTTCTTCCAAGTGTGATGCAGAGCTTCTGGATCTTCTTCGGATGATGGCGATGGTGAGAGCTTCCGTGAGGTATCTATAAGCGGCTATCGAGGAGCTTTATGGTCATTCACGTCCACATGAGATGTTGTACAGGGTTGATACTGGGAAATGCTACCTTGTCAACAAAGGATCAAGCATGGCATTGTTCGGCAGCATAGGGATCAGATATCTGCGATCTTAATTGTGCCGCCATCCCATCTGCAGATTTGACCTCAGAAATCCGAGTGCTGATTCATCACATGAGCTGCAAATTAATGAGATCACACAGTAAACAGGATGTGGAGATTTCTTGCAACAAGTCGTGTAAAACTTATTAAAATAATCAGTTTTATTGTATAGTAATTCCATGTTCTATGTTCTAATCTGATGAGATAATTTATTTTGTTGAGTTTGAACCACTGAATTAATCTATTAATTTTATATGTTGCAATGGACAAGTGAAAATATCATTTCGAGTAATACTTACTCGAGTAATCTCTTGATGGGTGATGTTGCTACAACATATCTCATATCTGTCCAACGAATGACCAAATACATGTATATAAACATGAGAAAAATAAATATTATCTAAATATGACGCATCACATCATTCATGCAGGACGACGTTGAGTCAAAAAGACAACACAACCACACGAGACAACAGTGAGAGAACCCTTTGGTTTCTTCTTATACATGTAATTGAATAGTCATTGATACATATAATTAATTCCTCCCACATTTACAGGATTAAATCTAATTTTATTGTGTATCAATGACTATTCAATTTTGAAGTCATTCAAATGTTGTATCTATTATAATAATCCAAATGCTGTATTTATTAGTGTTGCACTAATAAATAATAAATGGATAATAGGTGATTCTATGTTTTGATTTCTTTTTTACTCCTAACATTATTATCAAACCTGTAGATGTTTAAATTAGAGTTTATCCGACAAAAATGATTATTTTATGTAATAGAGAGGTCATGTCATTGCAAGTCGTGTTATCCACTTAATGCTCTCTCTCTCTCTCTCTCTCTCTCTCTCTCTCAACTTTGTCTTAGCTACAAAACATGCGATGGGAAATGAAATTGTGGCCTCTTCGACTTGACAACTCTCTGAGATATTTGACTAGCGAAGTATTCCATCTCCATGTTGTTAATTTGGCTGCACATATGTACATCCTTGTGGAGAATCCTCTGTGATCTGAGTAGAGTTGAGGAGCGACACTAATAGAGAGATGGATTTAGTAGCTTGTTCTTCGAGTGCCATCATCACTCTATAGATTAAATGTAGGCCCAAGGAATTCAAGAGTTTTCTTTTTGGAATATTCAGAACTTATAATTGATACCTATTAAACTTTTATTACTTTTTTTCTTATTTGATTGATGTTCTCTCTGATTAATTTAATGGGATAAATTGCTTAATCAATATCCCAAGTCGAACAATCAATTAAAGCCTCGCCAAGTATGATTCAGAGTCCCTAATTAAGAATAGTTGCTTTTCTAATTTCCTTTTGAGAGACAAATATGAGATAATTTTTGAGAAATATGGATTCTATTTCACAGTTAAACCACTCCTCCTAATTAAGAAGTGGCTATAAATGAACTTTTAACGTCTACAGGGATCTCCTTCATCTCCGGGTGAGTCAGCCCAACCTACTGTTGTACGCATCCCTTCTTCCTTGATGTGTTTGTCTGCAAGAGGAATCAATGAGAACACGTGAATGGCCCCTTTGCTCCCCCCTCTCTCATCCCCTCTTTCACTCCTGACGCAAAAAGCCCTTCCCCACCGACTGCTGATGAGATGAGATCTCCATTCCTTTCCAACAATATTAATACACCGTAGTATGACGCGCCGACAGGTCTGTAGTTTCGGATCGTAGCGCTCGCAGTCCTACTTAAGCTGCCTGCCTTCGCCCCTCTTTCTCAACTCTGTACTTCCACTCTCCATCGTCAAGATGATCACCATGCCGACACTCTGTACGAGTAGCAGCAGCAGGAGCAAACTCCTCCTTTCGTCGGTCGCCTTCTCTTCTCTGTTTCTCCTGCTGCTAACGTTGTCCAATGTGTCAAAGCCAGTGCCTTACCACCACCGGCTCCATGTACATTCACACCTCCAAGACGCCACAGACCACTGTGACGGCACCCTGTACCCCGATCTGTGCGCCTCCACCCTCTCCACCATTCCGGATTTGCATGCCAAGTCCCTCCCTGAGGTCATCTGCGCCACCATCAAAGCCAGCGAAGCCGCCGTTAGCAAGTCCGCCAAGAACTGTACCAAATACCTCCACCACAGCAACTACACCCTCGACACCCGCCAACGCTACGCCCTCACCGACTGTCTCGATCTCTTTTCGCAAACTCTCGACGAGCTGCTCGACGCCACCTCCGACCTCACCGCCAACCCGGGCTCCCACGTCGACCATGTCCAGACACTGCTCTCCGCCGCCATCACCAACCAGTATACCTGTCTTGACGGCTTCGCCTACGTCGGCAAAGATGGTGGGTACCGTTCGGTCATTGAACAGCCGCTCTACCACGTGTCCCACCTCGTCAGCAACTCCCTCGCCATGATGAAGAAGATCCAGCGGCAGAAGTCGCCGCATCCGCGAAGGGAGGCTTTGGAGGGGTATGGGGAGGTGGCGGAGGGGTTCCCGGTGTGGGTGTCAGGCAAAGACCGGAGGCTGCTGCAGGCTGCGGCGAACACCACGACCCCGAACTTGATCGTGGCCAAGGACGGGAGCGGCAACTTCACGACAATAAGCGACGCGGTGGCGGCGGCGCCGAGCAAAAGCGAGACGAGGTTCGTGATATATATAAAGGCGGGGGCATACTTAGAGAATGTGGAGGTGGGGAAGAGCCAGACGAACCTGATGTTCATGGGCGACGGCATCGGGAAGACGGTGGTGAAGGCGAGCAGAAATGTGGTCGATGGATGGACCACCTTCAGGTCTGCCACCGTCGGTAAGAAACCTTTCTCTCCTTATCCTCTTCCCAAACTTTCTTATTCGATTATTCTGCTACCTGACTGTACTTCTCACTATAACACTAACTTAGGTCCATAAAGATCTATCAACTTTCCAACTAGCATATCTATAACCATGTCGGGATAGGAGATCTAACAGTAGCATTTAATTCGGAAATCGCTGGCGGTCGCTACAGCCTTTATGGTAGTGCAGCTAGAATTCTTTATGAACCCGAAACATTAAGATATGTAGGAGATTAAGCACACTATCAGAAGAGAACTTGCGCAGTCAAAATCTACCATGCAGCATTGTAGGACGAAGGAGGAAAACACTAGTAACCCTTCGATCATTTAAGTGCCAACATTAAGTTGAGGACTCCACATGAGTCCGACAGTGAGTGGTTCAGACTAGATAAAGTAATCAGCTTGTAGGTACTTAACATCTTGTAACTTAGTATTAACTCTTTGCTCTTGTTTCTGTAGTCATTTCTGCAGTCCAATGCTCGTGATCCACTGCACTTTGTTGTATTATTGAGGAGAGTGAACAGCTAGCTACACCTTTGCCCTCTGACGCGGAATCTAGAAATTATTGGACGCGGTTTAGTTCATGTAAACGAGTCCCACACGATACAGTAAGCATTACCATTCGTCGTGGCACACGGCCTCATACTTTGTCAATTCTCATCGTGGTCCGTCCATTGACGCATCGCGTGTCCAAAGTACACATAGCAGAAACGGACAGAATAGCAAGTTTCCATTCATTTCATGGTAACCAAAAGGCATGTCGGTCACCGAACTAGCTTTAAGACGAGGGACAGCAAATCTATGGCCGTGTTTTCTGCATCCAGATCCGAAAGAGAATATAGATTTAGATCCTCAAAAGATAGGGTTGCATTATAATTATAATAAAGCCATGTATCACGGGACCCGAGAAGAAGAACGTGCATGTTTTCTCGAGTCAAGAGAAGCTGTCGCATGTCGGTTTGATTTGCGAGAAACATGCTAATTAGCATATAATAGTGATGTTTTAATTAGATCATGCATGATTAATGATTTATACGCAATCTAATGATTAAACAAATCGAGTTGAAGGATTTATGAGGGTGGTGAAGTGGGCAGTAAAATGGTAGATGGAGTTTCTTCTACTGTTGCTATGCTTCTGTAAGTTTCGTGTTACTGTATCCTTGGCAGCTGTCGTCGGTAATGGCTTCCTCATGCGGGACATGACCATAGAGAACTCAGCAGGCCCCAGCAAGCACCAGGCTGTAGCGCTCAGGGTGGGCGCTGACCTCTCCGCCTTCTACAGATGCAGCTTCGTGGGCTACCAAGACACCCTCTACGCCCACTCCCTGCGTCAGTTCTACAGGGAGTGCGACGTCTACGGCACCATCGACTTCATTTTCGGAAACGCCGGAGTCGTGTTCCAGAACTGTAACTTGTACGCCCGGAAGCCCTTATCCAACCAGAAGAACATCTTCACGGCGCAGGGCCGCGAGGATCCGAACCAGAACACCGGCATCTCGATTCAGAACTGCAAGGTCGCGGCGGCCTCCGACCTGGCGCCGGTGCAGTCCAACTTCTCCACCTACCTCGGCAGGCCGTGGAAGGCGTACTCGAGGACGGTGTACATGCAGTCGCTCCTGGGCAGCCTGATCAACCCGGCGGGGTGGCTAGAGTGGGACGGCGACTTCGCGCTGAGCACGCTGTACTACGGGGAGTACATGAACCGCGGGCCGGGATCGAGCACCGCCAACAGGGTGAAATGGCCGGGCTACAGGGTGATCAACAGCTCCGCCGAGGCCAGCATGTTCACGGTGGAGTCCTTCATCGAAGGCGATCAGTGGCTGGGATCGACCTCCGTCCCTTTTACCGCAGGGTTGAACTAAGTCAACGGCGTTTGCATCTTTTCTTGACCCCGTCTGCCTCATCGTCGTTCTCCTCCGATTGAGTGTGATGTACATCGGATGTGTGGAATAAAACGTTTCTTTGGAAGCGTTGAAGCATTCTGCTTGTTATGGTGACATCTTTGTACCGCAATCTGTTTCTCAGTTATATGATTAAGAGCTACGAGTCTTTCCATGGTACGTTGTGGGGTATGATGTGGTATAACGGTAAATAACTCGACCATCGTAAGCCCCTCAATTGGCCCGGCCGCAAGGCCAGACCGAACCATATCACATGTGGAATAGTGTGAGGCTTCGGTCCAAATTGGGTTTGACGTAAACCGCCTATTTGTCGAAAGCCGGCCCGACCGTTGGGCCTCTGCCCGTTGATCAGATCTGAATGTTCGGCTCATCTGATAGGAAAGGATCAATAATTGGACCCTTGACGTTCCAGTTTGGCTTTTAGATCAGAAATGTCAAGGAAATAAGAACGACGGATTGAATCGAGTCAGACCAATTAGTTCGCTACCAATTGCAAATGCTGATCAGATTAATTGTATTCACGCTGTTATTTTTTTAAAACATTAAAAAGCAGTGAGATCCTGAAATTTAGCCATATCTCTCTCTTGAATTTTTAATTATTGTTATTATTTAATAGATATAATTCTTAATTTAGATGTAGTTTCGTTCAACATGTAATTTTTCTTTTTGCGATTTTGTTAACTCCACTATTAATTTCAAGTGTTGTTTACGTTCAAATTTATAAGAATAATGTCGTTATTTAAGGCAAATCAAAACTGATCATCAAATTAAAATTATTATTATTATTATCGTCGTTGCTTTCGATATGGTCATGATTTAATGTATGGAATCTGCCTTTTGTTACTTAGAAAAAAAAAAAGAAAGGGGAAACGAAGGCTTCTGCTACTGAAGTGGGGCCCATTGGAATCATGCCTTTTATTACTTAGAAAAAAAAAAAAGGGGGAAACGAACTGAAGTGGGGCCCATTGGAATCGCACAATCATTTACTTTCTTACTTTCCATTTGATTTGGTTGGTCTTCAGCTTTCTTTTCCTTCTCTCTTTCACCTTTCTTTCCTCTAATCCTGCCGAGATGTGCTCGAGGAGAGAGACAGCACCACACCCCAAGAGGAAAGGAGTAGAACAAGCGACTAAATCCGCCATCCACGGCGGAGACAAGCAAATAAAAGCCTTATATTCCTTCAAATTGCGGCGCCCGAGGTGGTCAAACGAATTGGTCTTTGGGAGGCGCGGTGGAGATATACCACCATGAAACTCAAAGGCTTCACACGGAGAGAGAGAGAGAGAGAGAGAGAGTTAGTGGGGTCACGGCATATCGGACACATGAGACGGCACATGACCCAAACCCTGTAGCCTCATGCAAAAAGAGCAGCCCAGCCTAATGTCTCTCTCTCCAGTCAAATCTGTCCTCTATCTTTATTCTCCTTTTTCTTTTGTATTTTTTCCTCCCTTTTTATGTTTCTATCCCACAATGATTTTGTCAACATGTATACAACACTGTCATTTTATGAGAGATTGGTGTCAAGCTTCCACTGCTACAAAGAAAAAGAAAGTTCTCTACAAAGATCAATATTCAGAAATCTCGTGTTGTATGTTGCCTTCTTCTGAGAGGAGAATTATGAGCAAGTAGACAATATTTTCTTTCCATTTCGGTGCTCTGTTCTATCCCTTACTGTAGCAACAGCTAATGGGGTGCATGTAATCGAGTAGAATGGTGGTTGGGGTTGCGACACGCGATGTTGCGCTTTTGACCCTTTGGCAACACTGTCAGCTCACCGCATAGGATGCGCTCTCTCCCTCGCAGTGGTGGAAGGAGACCAACCAATCCCTAGTCACTTGCCTTTTCCTAACTCGGCATCCATCAGAGCTTCTCCTTCAAAGCGAGCCTCGTTTGCCATCATCCAAATGCCACCAGTCGTCCTCGCTAAGGAGCATATGGAGCAGCATTAGATAGGTGTTCTTGGGAAACGCTCCTAGGATTCTTAACTTAGGCGTAGTTAAGAGTCTTAGAGATGTCTAATCATGTATAAGGTCTGGTCATGCGTTATTTAAGCCTTGCATATCCCTGTGTGGTCTCTCCCATTGGGTCTTACAGGATTTGGTAGGATTCATGTCTGTCACCTACTGCTTGCTCCAAGTAGCCAGCAGGCAAATGTAAGCTTCTGTGGAAAAGTGACTGACGACTGACTGACAACTGAGTTCTGAGTTGAACAAGGGCGCAAGGCATCACATGTGAACCAGTGCATCGGGATACATGAGAAAACTGAGATTAAATGACCTTTTATCAAAGGGAGATGTATGGATTTGTGCTCACTCTTCAATAAAAAGAACACACAACTTCAGAACAATTTAACCTGCTACGCCATTAATCCATATGAACACATCTAGATTTGGCGGCCTTATTAAATGTCTAAGCCAATGTCGTTAAATCTGCAAACTGCAACAGCAAGAGGGAATAGAAGCGAGGGCATGTTCTTTCATTTGACCTGTTGGTGCAGTGAAATGATGTGGTGGATTTTAAGGTGTGAAGCTTTAAAGTGTTAAACTAGTGCTAATAATAATGGCAGAGCAGAGGAGTAGCAGAGTAGTTGCTTTTGGCTCTATAAATGGGGCTCTCTTCTCAGAGCTCTTCGGCTGTGGTCGTGGGCTCAGTTTAGTTGGCTTCAGTTGAGGTTGGTTTTGGAGGCCAATGGCTCACTCCCGTCCTTCGTTTCTCCTCCTCTCACATTTCCTTCTCTCTCTGTTTGCTTCCGGTGCCATTGGCTCTCCAGGCCATCATGGGCCTGCGAACCACAACTACCGAGACGCACTCTCCAAGTCCATACTCTTCTTCGAAGGGCAGAGGTCGGGGAGGCTGCCTGCGAACCAGAGAATGACATGGAGGAGGAACTCCGGCCTGTCGGATGGCTCCGCCATGAATGCAAGTTCTCTGGACTTCGTTCTCCTTCTGGTTTTGGTGTTGCTTGTAGGAATCTAACTTCGTTTGGGTGAAACAAAATGTAGGTGGACTTGGTTGGTGGGTACTATGATGCAGGGGACAACGTGAAGTTTGGCTTCCCCATGGCTTTCACCACCACCATGCTGTCTTGGAGTGTGATAGAATTCGGCGGGATGATGAAGGGTGAGCTGGGGAACGCCAGAGCGGCGGTTCGTTGGGCCACTGACTACCTCCTCAAAGCCACTGCTCATCCGAACACCATATATGTTCAGGTTCAGTTCTCCTTCATGATTCCCTGTTCCTTTGCCTCCTCTTCTTCCGAAGACAAAGCGGTTCTGTAATGGAAAAAAGCCAAACCTGTGATGGTTTTAAGAATAGAAATCCGATCCTTTGTGTCACGTAGCCATTGTGTTGTCGATCTGTAGGTGGGAGATCCAAACAAGGATCACGTTTGCTGGGAGAGACCAGAAGACATGGACACCGCAAGAACAGTCTACAAGGTGGACAACAGCAACCCAGGCTCCGATGTCGCGGCCGAGACCGCCGCCGCCCTCGCCGCTGCTTCTCTGGTCTTCAGGAAATCTGACCCAGCTTACTCCAAGCTTCTTCGGAACAGAGCTATCAGTGTAATATAGCTAAAAACCATCTTTCAAAAGCCTATTGCTACCAACCAAAATATTCCCTTCCAAACACTCTTATATTGGGTTTCAGGTGTTTGAGTTTGCTGACAAGTACAGAGGATCCTACAGCAATGGGCTGAAGAATGTTGTCTGCCCCTTCTACTGCTCTTACTCCGGCTATCAGGTTCCTTTCTTCTCTTCCATTGGATGCAAAGAGCATACAAAACTCCCCTTCTCCACCTCTGTTTTCTGGTATAGACTATAATCCTCTGTTTCTTCCACTGGTCAAAAGGATGAGCTGCTTTGGGGAGCAGCATGGCTTCACAAGGCCACCAAGAATCCGACGTACCTCAACTACATCGAGGCCAACGGTCAAACCCTCGGCGCTGACGAGTCTGATAACACCTTTGGGTGGGACAACAAGCATGTGGGAGCCAGAATCCTCCTCTCCAAGGTTAATATGACTCCCATCAACCTTCAACTATTGTTTTGAGTGATGGGCTGTGCTTAGAGCTGTTCTTCTTCCGGTGGCCTTGTTACAGGCCTTTCTGGTCCAAAACCTGAAGTCTCTGCATGACTACAAGGGCCATGCTGACAACTTTATCTGCTCCCTCATCCCGGGGACACCCTTCTCCCAGACCCAATACACTCCAGGTTGCCTCTTTACTCCTCTCCCTGTAGAGATACGTCAACAAGTTTTAAGCTTCAGCGTAGTGATCTGAATGTATCTTTGAACACAGGTGGGCTGCTGTTTAAGATGGGCGACAGCAACATGCAGTACGTGACCTCCACTTCCTTCTTGTTGGTCGCCTACGCCAAGTTCCTCACCTACTCCTCCAAGGTGGTCTCTTGCGGCGGCACCACCGTCACCCCCCACAAGCTCCGCTCCATCGCCAAGCGACAGGTGAGTCCTCCGTGCACTTAAACCATGGGGAATGATGTTCTTGCATCGGTGCCCTGCGGGATTAACCCCGTTTTGTGTGGCCGGTGGCGGCGCGGCCCAGGTGGACTACATCCTCGGCGACAACCCGCAGAAGATGTCCTACATGGTGGGCTACGGCGCAAGGTACCCGCAGCAGGTGCACCACCGGGGGTCGTCCCTGCCGTCCGTGGCGGCGCACCCGGCTAAGATCCCGTGCTCCGCGGGTTTCACGGCCCTGTACTCCTCCGCCCCGAACCCGAACCCGCTCACGGGTGCCGTCGTCGGTGGGCCGGACGCCATGGACCGGTTCCCGGACCAACGGTCAGACTACGAGCGGTCCGAGCCGGCCACCTACATCAACGCCCCCCTCGTCGGCGCCCTCGCCTACCTCGCCCACTCCTCCGGCCAACTCTAATCCCGGTGCGACGTAACAACTAAGTAGCATAGCCTCTAAGTCGGGCTTAAGAGCTTCGTAGTGTGCGATGAAGGACCCCGGTGCAGCTAAGGAGGCCATCGGAGGGTTTGTTTCTAGGTCTAATTTGGATCAGTAGACGATTAGGGAGACTGTTTTCATCTATCTATGGCTTAGACTCGGTGTTCAATGTTGTGCCCGGCCTGTCCTACACAGGGCAGCCTTTGACCCCCAAGTACTTTTTGGGGCTTCTACTTCGTCTGCGTTACCACTATTAACATGGCGTGGAGTTTGTCTGTGTGTTAACCATGAGTTGATGTTTCTAATTACTCATCATGATCAGGCTAAGTTAGTTCTTCACAACCGGTCTCTTGCCACAGCCAATGAGCAACACTTATCCCGGTACCAAGTAGCATGTTGAATCTCCTGTCATCAACTCCAGAACGGGAACATAAGATGGAACATCAAGCCTCTCCATTACAGTGGAGACAAAGCTGAACTATCAGTGAATATCCAGGAGAGGTCATTTGCCAAGTTAACTGTGTAGTAAAAGTATCCAAATAAACCTTTACTGTAAGATGTCAGTGTTTAAACAATCTGTGGGTGCCATAACATGAAAAATGAAAAGCTATTCCATCAAATCTTAGATTTGATTTGACATCTGAAATCAGAGCACTGTAAAATGCTGCTCGATTACCAGTTTCATGGCAAAGCTCTCTGCGACGTTCCGTTGAAGATGGATACTCACATCTGAATCAAAAAGTCGTGAGGAAGCAGACGCAGGGTTTTGATTAGTTGAGCAACATGTGAACTGCACACAGATTTTGGCCCCACTGATTGAAAGATAGGAAAGAGACTGAGCCGTATGCAAGACCCAAGCATGTGATGTGGTCCTCTCTTCTTCTTCCTGTCATCACTCACCAGACCATATGCATGTCTCCCTGTGGAACCGAGCCAAGAACATGGGTGCAGCGGCTCTTACAACCTGGGAGCAGCACCCTCCAGTCTTTTGAGCCCACTCTTTCTCTGTCAACAATGGCAGACCACAAAACATCCCACCGCAACTCAGCTGAGGCAAATCCACGCCATCTTGGCAACTATCCCACATAATAAAGAAAAAGAACCAAATACATAGAAAGCTGCACACACATAATTGACAAGTAGAGAGAGCCGAGGACACGAGAGATTCCTGATCACCACACAGGGAGTAGTTGCTGAGAGCAGCGTGGAGGGACGCAGGGCAGTTTGCTTTGACACCTTTATCTTTTCATTTAGTTAATGCAGCTTTGGAGTAAGAGGCAGCAGAAAAGTCAGACAGAGCATGGGATGAGGACACTTCTTTTTTCGCAGTACAAGGTGCCATTCATTAATGTCTTTTGATCTCGGTGTGTGAGGATCCAAAGCAGTAAGAAATGGCTAAGAATCCATCTATTGAAGAAGAAAGGAAGTGAGACAAGAATCTTAAGCTTCTACAAGTGGGCAGATGCAGGATGGGAAGTGAAGTAATAGCATTCACGGATATATAGCACCCATCGATCCACCTTGTCAGCCATTACTAAATCACAATGCAAGCATGACCATCTGCATTTTGTGAACAGAACATCGATGGAACAGTCAACATCAGAGTGCTCATAGCAAATTGAGAGAACAAAAGGAACACTAGAGATACAGTTCAACTTGGCCTTCCCTCATATCCAACAGCTACAGAAACACTGACATTAGATGTCACTTTACCATAGCATTCGTCCTTGCTGTGGAGCTTATGATACCAGCAAGACAAATATTTTAGTGAAAGAGAGAGACAACAAATAATCTTTTCAAAAGAAAAAAATATTTTTAAAATGGTTGTCAAATTGTGATTAGTTAGTATACATATATACACATAGTATTAGCACTTAAGCTTTTTTAATTTTGTTAATAATACTTATGAAAATCTAATTATTTTCCTTATGTATACCTTTCTTTAATATAAATATATACGTGATATATGTTGGTAGAGTTTACGGAATTGCTGGGAGTGAAATTTTTTTAGTTCATGGACCAAATGTCACCAATGTTTTCTTGACTAGTTTGTTAATTTAACATAGATTTAGAAGTTTAATTAGTGTTGTGAGTTGTAACAAGAGACTTTGAGATTGAGAGAGATGTGATGAAAATGAACTTTTAATTTTTTTGTGAATTTTATATTCATTTTTTTAGTCGGTAGAAGTAAGATTCCATAACTTTGAATATCTCTCCTACATTATTATAACATGTAGATAAAGAGAAAGATGAGATGTTCAATTCATATTCTTGTTCTTGGTATCTCTTTTAGGTTTCAAGTGTTAGTAATGGAGAGAAGAAAGACTAAAAATCAAAAGAAAAACTTCGGAGATTAACAAGCGAAAAATATACTAATAATTCAATGTAAAATTTAATGTAGTTTAGTAAATCCCTGTCTATATTCATTGAAAAAAAATCATATTTTTTAATATATAAGATCAAATATAAGGTTCTTGAGTTATCTTTAACGTCCGACTCCCCTTTACATCTTTTACATAAAATTTTCTCTCGATCCTTTTTGGAAATCAGCGATCGAAGTGTCTCAACTCTTTCTCTCGTTACACTTTTTCTCGTTAAGACCAAACTTAAGATGTGTATTTATAGGAATAAACCCTAATTTATCAAGGAGTTTTAATTTAATTAAAACTCTGTCATTTAATTTAAATATAATTAAAATTTCTACAAATATTTACCAATCTTAACAGCAAGCAACTATATCATAATAAGACATGCATATTATACAAGATACAAACTTTTTCGATGTTTTTATGTACCTTTCATTTTGATAAAACTTTGCTATGAATAAGATGTGATGAAAACAAATCATATATGTACATAAATGTGGTAAGGGTGTGTGCAACATATCAATTCATGAATCTCCAATTAAAGCACTCGCATATGTCCCATTGTGAATTAGTCATCCATCTCGTCTTCCTTCCTTTGCCAATCCATGACACAATGGTGACCTACACTTTGCTTTTGCCTATATCCACGTTTCCAACATGGACATCCTCATCGGCGATAAACTTGTTCCAGAACCAATGCGTCTCCCACAGTAGCAGCGTCTCTTCGATCGGCACGTTCTTCGTCTCGGCAAGAAGAAAGCAATGAATAGCGTCATGACCAAAACCCATCCCCCGAAAAAGTAGAAGAGGCCGAACTTCAAGTGGCAGAGTGCCATCAGGAACACTTGAGCGATGATTAATGTGAAGAGCATGTTGCACGAGACTGTGATGCTCTGGTCCGCCGATCGGATCTCCAAGGGAAAGATCTCACTAGGCACCAGCTAGCCAAGAGGACCCCATGACCGTGCGAAAGCAGCGACATAGATGCACATGAAGAGGACGATGAGGCTCGCATGTGTCTTCGGTCGTCGGCGGGCCGGACGCCATGGACCGGTTCCCGGACCAACGGTCAGACTACGAGCGGTCCGAGCCGGCCACCTACATCAACGCCCCCCTCGTCGGCGCCCTCGCCTACCTCGCCCACTCCTCCGGCCAACTCTAATCCCGGTGCTACGTAACAACTAAGTAGCATAGCCTCTAAGTCGGGCTTAAGAGCTTCGTAGTGTGCGATGAAGGACCCCGGTGCAGCTAAGGAGGCCATCGGAGGGTTTGTTTCTAGGTCTAATTTGGATCAGTAGACGATTAGGGAGACTGTTTTCATCTATCTATGGCTTAGACTCGGTGTTCAATGTTGTGCCCGGCCTGTCCTACACAGGGCAGCCTTTGACCCCCAAGTACTTTTTGGGGCTTCTACTTCGTCTGCGTTACCACTATTAACATGGCGTGGAGTTTGTCTGTGTGTTAACCATGAGTTGATGTTTCTAATTACTCATCATGATCAGGCTAAGTTAGTTCTTCACAACCGGTCTCTTGCCACAGCCAATGAGCAACACTTATCCCGGTACCAAGTAGCATGTTGAATCTCCTGTCATCAACTCCAGAACGGGAACATAAGATGGAACATCAAGCCTCTCCATTACAGTGGAGACAAAGCTGAACTATCAGTGAATATCCAGGAGAGGTCATTTGCCAAGTTAACTGTGTAGTAAAAGTATCCAAATAAACCTTTACTGTAAGATGTCAGTGTTTAAACAATCTGTGGTTGCCATAACATGAAAAATGAAAAGCTATTCCATCAAATCTTAGATTTGATTTGACATCTGAAATCAGAGCACTGTAAAATGCTGCTCGATTACCAGTTTCATGGCAAAGCTCTCTGCGACGTTCCGTTGAAGATGGATACTCACATCTGAATCAAAAAGTAGTGATGAAGCAGACGCAGGGTTTTGATTAGTTGAGCAACATGTGAACTGCACACAGATTTTGGCCCCACTGATTGAAAGATAGGAAAGAGACTGAGCCGTATGCAAGACCCAAGCATGTGATGTGGTCCTCTCTTCTTCTTCCTGTCATCACTCACCAGACCATATGCATGTCTCCCTGTGGAACCGAGCCAAGAACATGGGTGCAGCGGCTCTTACAACCTGGGAGCAGCACCCTCCAGTCTTTTGAGCCCACTCTTTCTCTGTCAACAATGGCAGACCACAAAACATCCCACCGCAACTCAGCTGAGGCAAATCCACGCCATCTTGGCAACTATCCCACATAATAAAGAAAAAGAACCAAATACATAGAAAGCTGCACACACATAATTGACAAGTAGAGAGAGCCGAGGACACGAGAGATTCCTGATCACCACACAGGGAGTAGTTGCTGAGAGCAGCGTGGAGGGACGCAGGGCAGTTTGCTTTGACACCTTTATCTTTTCATTTAGTTAATGCAGCTTTGGAGTAAGAGGCAGCAGAAAAGTCAGACAGAGCATGGGATGAGGACACTTCTTTTTTCGCAGTACAAGGTGCCATTCATTAATGTCTTTTGATCTCGGTGTGTGAGGATCCAAAGCAGTAAGAAATGGCTAAGAATCCATCTATTGAAGAAGAAAGGAAGTGAGACAAGAATCTTAAGCTTCTACAAGTGGGCAGATGCAGGATGGGAAGTGAAGTAATAGCATTCACGGATATATAGCACCCATCGATCCACCTTGTCAGCCATTACTAAATCACAATGCAAGCATGACCATCTGCATTTTGTGAACAGAACATCGATGGAACAGTCAACATCAGAGTGCTCATAGCAAATTGAGAGAACAAAAGGAACACTAGAGATACAGTTCAACTTGGCCTTCCCTCATATCCAACAGCTACAGAAACACTGACATTAGATGTCACTTTACCATAGCATTCGTCCTTGCTGTGGAGCTTATGATACCAGCAAGACAAATATATTAGTGAAAGAGAGAGAGACAACAAATAATCTTTTCAAAAGAATTTTTTTTTTAAATGCTTGTCAAATTATGATTAGTTAGTATACATATATACACATAGTCTTAGCACTTAAGCTTTTTTTTAATTTTGTTAATAATACTTATGAAAATCTAATTATTTTCCTTATGTATACCTTTCTTTAATATAAATATATACGTGATATATGTTGGTAGAGTTTACGGAATTGCTGGGAGTGAAATTTTTTTAGTTCATGGACCAAATGTCACCAATGTTTTCTTGACTAGTTTGTTAATTTAACATAGATTTAGAAGTTTAATTAGTGTTGTGAGTTGTAACAAGAGACTTTGAGATTGAGAGAGATGTGATGAAAATGAACTTTTAATTTTTTTGTGAATTTTATATTCATTTTTTTAGTCGGTAGAAGTAAGATTCCATAACTTTGAATATCTCTCCTACATTATTATAACATGTAGATAAAGAGAAAGATGAGATGTTCAATTCATATTCTTGTTCTTGGTATCTCTTTTAGGTTTCAAGTGTTAGTAATGGAGAGAAGAAAGACTAAAAATCAAAAGAAAAACTTCGGAGATTAACAAGCGAAAAATATACTAATAATTCAATGTAAAATTTAATGTAGTTTAGTAAATCCCTGTCTATATTCATTGAAAAAAAATCATATTTTTTAATATATAAGATCAAATATAAGGTTCTTGAGTTATCTTTAACGTCCGACTCCCCTTTACATCTTTTACATAAAATTTTCTCTCGATCCTTTTTGGAAATCAGCGATCGAAGTGTCTCAACTCTTTCTCTCGTTACACTTTTTCTCGTTAAGACCAAACTTAAGATGTGTATTTATAGGAATAAACCCTAATTTATCAAGGAGTTTTAATTTAATTAAAACTCTGTCATTTAATTTAAATATAATTAAAATTTCTACAAATATTTACCAATCTTAACAGCAAGCAACTATATCATAATAAGACATGCATATTATACAAGATACAAACTTTTTCGATGTTTTTATGTACCTTTCATTTTGATAAAACTTTGCTATGAATAAGATGTGATGAAAACAAATCATATATGTACATAAATGTGGTAAGGGTGTGTGCAACATATCAATTCATGAATCTCCAATTAAAGCACTCGCATATGTCCCATTGTGAATTAGTCATCCATCTCGTCTTCCTTCCTTTGCCAATCCATGACACAATGGTGACCTACACTTTGCTTTTGCCTATATCCACGTTTCCAACATGGACATCCTCATCGGCGATAAACTTGTTCCAGAACCAATGCGTCTCCCACAGTAGCAGCGTCTCTTCGATCGGCACGTTCTTCGTCTCGGCAAGAAGAAAGCAATGAATAGCGTCATGACCAAAACCCATCCCCCGAAAAAGTAGAAGAGGCCGAACTTCAAGTGGCAGAGTGCCATCAGGAACACTTGAGCGATGATTAATGTGAAGAGCATGTTGCACGAGACTGTGATGCTCTGGTCCGCCGATCGGATCTCCAAGGGAAAGATCTCACTAGGCACCAGCTAGCCAAGAGGACCCCATGACCGTGCGAAAGCAGCGACATAGATGCACATGAAGAGGACGATGAGGCTCGCATGTGTCTTCGACAGGTTGCTTGCTTGAATTTGAGTGCAATCAGGATGCCTACAATCAATTACAACAAGAAAGATGGCTCACTTAAGCGCAGCAGATAAGAACATAGCAATGACAGTTAAAAGATTTATGGATCTTCTTCTATATGTTACTACTGTGCACTCAGCAATATTTGTGTGGCCGTCAGCTGTAATGGCTGACTAATGAACATTCGTGCACCGCCCTGCAGAAAGAGTCGGCGCCTTCCCGATTTATCCACGGTCGCGATGTAGACAAAAAGGTGGCGAAGACGTTGACGAGGCCACTGGTCACAGCGGACATGAGGAAGGGAGGCATCATCACCGAAGCCGATGGTCTCGAACGACACCGGGGCATAGAACATGGTGACGTTAATGCCAGTGAGTTGCTGGAAGAAGGGGATGAGGACAGCCATGATGAGCTGAGGCCTATACTTCCTCTGCATTACGTTGCTCCAAGGGTGCTCGATCGTCTTCGACTCCTCGCTGCCCGCAACCATGTCCTCGTACTCCTCGTCGTTGTCATCGGTGCCACGGATCCTTCGAAGCATAGCCTTGGCCTTCTGGTTGTGCCTACCGCTCGACGAGGGAGTTGGGAGTGTTAGGGAGGAGCAACGAGCCTATGGTGGTGATGGCGGCCGGCACAGCGGCGAGGGCCGAGCTAGCAGACGCAGGGTTTTGATTAGTTGAGCAACATGTGAACTGCACACAGATTTTGGCCCCACTGATTGAAAGATAGGAAAGAGACTGAGCCGTATGCAAGACCCAAGCATGTGATGTGGTCCTCTCTTCTTCTTCCTGTCATCACTCACCAGACCATATGCATGTCTCCCTGTGGAACCGAGCCAAGAACATGGGTGCAGCGGCTCTTACAACCTGGGAGCAGCACCCTCCAGTCTTTTGAGCCCACTCTTTCTCTGTCAACAATGGCAGACCACAAAACATCCCACCGCAACTCAGCTGAGGCAAATCCACGCCATCTTGGCAACTATCCCACATAATAAAGAAAAAGAACCAAATACATAGAAAGCTGCACACACATAATTGACAAGTAGAGAGAGCCGAGGACACGAGAGATTCCTGATCACCACACAGGGAGTAGTTGCTGAGAGCAGCGTGGAGGGACGCAGGGCAGTTTGCTTTGACACCTTTATCTTTTCATTTAGTTAATGCAGCTTTGGAGTAAGAGGCAGCAGAAAAGTCAGACAGAGCATGGGATGAGGACACTTCTTTTTTCGCAGTACAAGGTGCCATTCATTAATGTCTTTTGATCTCGGTGTGTGAGGATCCAAAGCAGTAAGAAATGGCTAAGAATCCATCTATTGAAGAAGAAAGGAAGTGAGACAAGAATCTTAAGCTTCTACAAGTGGGCAGATGCAGGATGGGAAGTGAAGTAATAGCATTCACGGATATATAGCACCCATTGATCCACCTTGTCAGCCATTACTGAATCACAATGCAAGCATGACCATCTGCATTTTGTGAACAGAACATCGATGGAACAGTCAACATCAGAGTGCTCATAGCAAATTGAGAGAACAAAAGGAACACTAGAGATACAGTTCAACTTGGCCTTCCCTCATATCCAACAGCTACAGAAACACTGACATTAGATGTCACTTTACCATAGCATTCGTCCTTGCTGTGGAGCTTATGATACCAGCAAGACAAATATATTAGTGAAAGAGAGAGAGACAACAAATAATCTTTTCAAAAGAAAAAAATATTTTTAAAATGGTTGTCAAATTGTGATTAGTTAGTATACATATATACACATAGTATTAGCACTTAAGCTTTTTTAATTTTGTTAATAATACTTATGAAAATCTAATTATTTTCCTTATGTATACCTTTCTTTAATATAAATATATACGTGATATATGTTGGTAGAGTTTACGGAATTGCTGGGAGTGAAATTTTTTTAGTTCATGGACCAAATGTCACCAATGTTTTCTTGACTAGTTTGTTAATTTAACATAGATTTAGAAGTTTAATTAGCGTTGTGAGTTGTAACAAGAGACTTTGAGATTGAGAGAGATGTGATGAAAATGAACTTTTAATTTTTTTGTGAATGAACTATTATTTTTTTTTTTTTGTGAATTTTAATTTTTTTTGTTCAATTTATATTCATTTTTTTAGTCGGTAGAAGTAAGATTCCATAACTTTGAATATCTCTCCTACATTATTATAACATGTAGATAAAGAGAAAGATGAGATGTTCAATTCATATTCTTGTTCTTGGTATCTCTTTTAGGTTTCAAGTGTTAGTAACGGAGGTTTCAAGTGTTAGTAACTCTTCTATATGTTACTACTGTGCACTCAGCAATATTTGTGTGGCCGTCAGCTGTAATGGCTGACTAATGAACATTCGTGCACCGCCCTGCAGAAAGAGTCGGCGCCTTCCCGATTTATCCACGGTCGCGATGTAGACAAAAAGGTGGCGAAGACGTTGACGAGGCCACTGGTCACAGCGGACATGAGGAAGGGAGGCATCATCACCGAAGCCGATGGTCTCGAACGACACCGGGGCATAGAACATGGTGACGTTAATGCCAGTGAGTTGCTGGAAGAAGGGGATGAGGACAGCCATGATGAGCTGAGGCCTATACTTCCTCTGCATTACGTTGCTCCAAGGGTGCTCGATCGTCTTCGACTCCTCGCTGCCCGCAACCATGTCCTCGTACTCCTCGTCGTTGTCATCGGTGCCACGGATCCTTCGAAGCATAGCCTTGGCCTTCTGGTTGTGCCTACCGCTCGACGAGGGAGTTGGGAGTGTTAGGGAGGAGCAACGAGCCTATGGTGGTGATGGCGGCCGGCACAGCGGCGAGGGCCAAGCTGACACGCCACCCCCAACCTTCCACGATCTTAGCAGTAGCAAAGTTGATGAGGTTGGCGGTGTTAAAAGTTCAAATATATCTTTAGAAGACCTTAAATTATCATCTTATTTTTTTTAATTAGGTTGATTAAATAAAATTATAAGGATAGGACACTCTTCATTTAAATTATATTTTATATCTATAGATATATGATATCTATATGTATAGATATCTATATGACTTGATCTTAGACTAATTTAAGAGTAATTTAAGAATAATTTAAGATTTGGTCTAAGAATAATTTAAGATTTCTATAAATGTTTTTTCTTTTTGAAAAGTTCAATATAGTATTTCTTTTTCGTCATGGTTTATTCTTCTTCTATTTCACTTGATCTTAGATTAGTAATACCTCGTTACTACTATTTAAGAAAGGGCTGCACTTGAATGTGATCTCTCCCTTTCTTCATATGATAACATAACCATAAGGGTGGTAACCTTTTCGATTATGGATTATATAGTTGAGTTAGTGGGTTTGATATTGAACTTCTCAATCAGTCTAATTACAAGATCTAAAAGATTTATTTAGAGACATATCTCATAAGGGAAGATCTATGAGATGTGATTGATGATAATGCAATAACAATACAAGATGTTGTAGAAGGAGATGCCATGAAGAGATAGAGGACATTAAATAAAAAAACTAAATTTATATTAAAAAATCTATTTCATGGACCAAATGTCACCAATGTTTTCTTGACTAGTTTGTTAATTTAACATAGATTTAGAAGTTTAATTAGTGTTGTGAGTTGTAACAAGAGACTTTGAGATTGAGAGAGATGTGATGAAAATGAACTTTTAATTTTTTTGTGAAATTTATATTCATTTTTTTAGTCGGTAGAAGTAAGATTCCATAACTTTGAATATCTCTCCTACATTATTATAACATGTAGATAAAGAGAAAGATGAGATGTTCAATTTATATTCTTGTTCTTGGTATCTCTTTTAGGTTTCAAGTGTTAGTAACGGAGGTTTCAAGTGTTAGTAACGGAGAGAAGAAAGACTAAAAATCAAAAGAAAAACTTCGGAGATTAACAAGCGAAAAATATACTAATAATTCAATGTAAAATTTAATGTAGTTTAGTAAATCCCTGTCTATATTCATTGAAAAAAAATCATATTTTTTAATATATAAGATCAAATATAAGATTCTTGAGTTATCTTTAAGGTCTGACTCCCCTTTACATCTTTTACATAAAATTTTCTCTCAATCTTTTTTGAAAATCAGATCAAAGTGTCCAGTGAGTTGTTGGAAGAAGGGGATGAGGATGGCCACGGTGAGCTGAGGCCTATACTTCCTCTGCATTATGTTGCTCCAAGGGTGCTCGATCGTCTTCGACTCCTCGCTGACCGCAACCATGTCCTCGTACTCCTCGTCGGTGTCATCGGTGCCACGGATCTTTCCTAGCATAGCCTTGGTCTTCTGGTTGTGCCTATGCTCGACGAGGGAGTTGGGAGTGTCTGCCCGCAACCATGTCCTCGTACTCCTCGTCGTTGTCATCGGTGCCACGGATCCTTCGAAGCATAGCCTTGGCCTTCTGGTTGTGCCTACCGCTCGACGAGGGAGTTGGGAGTGTCAGGGAGGAGCAACGAGCCTATGGTGGTGATGGCGGCCGGCACAACGGCGAGGGCCAACCTTCCTATTTCTTAGCAGTAGCAAAGTTGATGAGGTTGGCGGTGTTAAAAGTTCAAATATATCTTTGGAAGACCTTAAATTATTATCTTATTTTTTTAATTAGGTTGATTAAATAAAATTATAAGAATAAGACACTCTTGATTTAAATTATATTTTATATCTATAAATATATGAAATCTATTTGTACGGATTCATTCAAGTGTCAAGTATTTAGTCTTGAGGTCTAAGAGTAATTTAAGATCTCTATAAATTTTTTTTTTTAAAAGTACAATATAGTATTTTCTTTTGTCATGGTTTATTACTAATTTAAGAGTAATTTAAGAATAATTTAAGATTTGGTCTAAGAATAATTTAAGATTTCTATAAATGTTTTTTCTTTTTGAAAAGTTCAATATAGTATTTCTTTTTCGTCATGGTTTATTCTTCTTCTATTTCACTTGATCTTAGATTAGTAATACCTCGTTACTACTATTTAAGAAAGGGCTGCACTTGAATGTGATCTCTCCCTTTCTTCATATGATAACATAACCATAAGGGTGGTAACCTTTTCGATTATGGATTATATAGTTGAGTTAGTGGGTTTGATATTGAACTTCTCAATCAGTCTAATTACAAGATCTAAAAGATTTATTTAGAGACATATCTCATAAGGGAAGATCTATGAGATGTGATTGATGATAATGCAATAACAATACAAGATGTTGTAGAAGGAGATGCCATGAAGAGATAGAGGACATTAAATAAAAAAACTAAATTTATATTAAAAAATCTATTTCTCATGATCATTTTAAATATGCTATTGGTTGAAAATCAGTTTAAGTGATTTGGATCACTCTTGATATATTGTTCAAAAAAAAAAAAAAAGACTCGGCTTCAGAGAATGATTTGACAAATACTATCCATTTATCAATTTCTCAATATTTTTTGAAGATTAAAAATTTATGTTCAAATGTATTACTCTTAGATCTAGATGAGTCTATTTCTAATACATGAATAAAATATTATATTATTCATGGTATTCGAAAAATATATATTCCTTATGTTGCATCTATTCAATGATGAATTCAACAATCATTCTAAGTAGAATTAAAAAATCTTCTTATTTCTTAGTAATCTATAGCTCGTCAAATGATAGGAGTTTTTACTTCAAGAGGAGATAAAAACACCTTTTTTATAAATAAAAAAAGATAATAATAAAGATAAACATATGAAGAATGATACTAATAACAAGCTAGAGTTTTCTTCGAATAATGGTGCAAATCAAAAGAAGATCAAGTATTATAGATATGACAAGTTAGGCCATATCAAGAAAAATTATCGTGTTAAGATTAAAGGAGAAAATATTACAAATAAAGAAGATTGTTTCAATTATTGATGAAGATTGGGATAAATATTTTATGACTAAAACTACTAAGACCATGACATCTATCAACTTCGAGTATCATTAGATATTTGATTCGGGATATGGTCATCATCTCATTGGTGATGATACAAATGCACCAATCATCATCAATATGAAGATAATGATGCAATTATCACCACAGATAATACTATTCAACAAGTGAAAACAAAAGGTATCGTCATCACATTAGAATAAGATAATATTCTATTAGTGTATCATGTTTTAGGTATAAAGAAAAATCTCTTCTTTGTTGTAAATACAATTGATGCTAAAAAATATGCTCTCTTTGGTCCTAATTAAGTCATGTTTCTTCATAATATAAAAAAATTAAATGTAGATATAATATATACTAGTAAAAGGGTCAAATATTTATATATTTTATCGCATCAACCTCTTATGTTAATAAGATGAGTATAAATGATGGTGCATCAATATGGTATGTTAGACTTGTCATATAAATTTTTTAAAATTAAAGATTATGATGTAGAAAAGTCTAGTTAATGATCTTTCTAATCTTACTACTTTTAATAATAAAGTTTGTGAAGATTGTCAATATAGCAAAACATATAGACAACCTTTCGATAGATCACTTTCAATGTGTAAATTTTCCTTAGAGTTTATTCATAGCAATCTAATGGGCTCAACTCAAACACCGAGTCCGTATAGCCCTAATCCTAATATATTATATTTTAGTTTAGTATAGTTTTTATTTCTATGGGACCAACGAAGTCTAATCCTAAGTCACATGGGTCTAGGACCTATTCTATCTTATTCAGGTTCTCATTGTATACTTCTCTTTGTTGATAATTTTACAATATTCACTAGAGACTATTTTGTAAAGGAAAAGTCAAAAGTTTATTCAAAATTTTAAAAGTTCAAATTAACAGTTGAAAGTGTTCTTGAAAGGAAAATTAAAAGGTTATGCACCAATAATGACAAAGAGTTCACTTATAATAGTTTTTTCTCATTCTACAAAGAGCATGACATCAAAAAAGAATTTACATGTGCAAATATACTATAACAAAATGGTGTGGTACAATTAAGTATTCAACATCTCCTAGAGACTTATAAGTATTGACTTCATGTAAAGAATTTACCCAAAGTCTTATATGCATAAGGTATGATATATGCAAGTTATGTTATTAATCAAACTCTTAGTTCAATCAATCTGAAGTCTCTATATGAGTTTGTCTGGTGAGAAACCAAATATTAATCATTTCATAATATTTAGCTCTCCATGCTATGTTCATATACTAGACTCAAAGAGAAACAAGCTTGATACTAATGTCAAGAAATTAATTTTTATTGGCTATAATGAAAGGAAGAATAGTTGAAAATATATTGATCCACAAACACATAAGTATGTGGTATCTCGATATATTGTATTTGATGAAGTTTCTCCTTATTATCCTCCACAAATAGTTTTTTCAAAAAATATCAATCACAAAAATGAAAGTGGTATGAGTTCAAAATCTATGATTGAGTTTCATTTATCATTTAATGCTTTTATAAATTTTGGTTTATCTTCTTGCTCATCTGCATCTATTCCTATTATGTCTTCATCACCAATGATGATGCAAGGTGATAGAGAGAGTAATAATATTCATTAAGAGGAACTTTCAATATTAAGAAGATAAAAAAGAACAATTGTCAAACTAGCAAGTTATAGAGATAGAGATAATATAAGCATATGTGACTATTTTTTTTTTAAACCAATTAATGATCTTGAGCCTATTTGTTTTAATGAAGCTGAAGGTGTTAAGGAATGGGAGGATACCATGAATGAAAAAATGAAGGCTCCTCAGAAATGAAATTTGGGATCATTATAAGATAAGATCTTTTGCAGTAAGGTTTTCTAAAAACTATGAAGAAGAATATGGTGAAACCTTTTGTCATATGGCAAAGATGTTAGATTGCTCTAGTAGATCTTAGATTGAAGCTTTGGTAACTTTATATGAAGAATGCATTCCTATATCATGAATTTGACAAAGACATTCATATGAAATAAATATCGGGATATACTTCTATTTCTAAATCAAATCTCTCTCTAAAGAATCATTCGAAGATCTTCAAAATAAGTTGGGACTTATCTCCAAAAATATACTTTAAGGGAGAATGTTAAAAATTAAAGTATATCATTTAAAAAATCTTAAATTATTATCTTATTTTTTAAATAAGTTGATTAAATAGAATTATAATGACTCTTAGTTTAAATTATATTTCACACCTTTAAATAGATGACATCTATATGTGTAGATTCATCCAAGCCTCAAGTATTTAGGCCTATAAGATTAAGGTCCAAGAATAATTCAAGAGCTTTGTAATTTTTTTTTTTAAAGTTCAATATAGTTTTTCTTTTCCATCTTGATTTTTTCTCCTTCTATTTGATTTGATCTTGGACTAATAGTATTTTGTTATTACTTCTTGAAAAATGACTACACTTACATGTGATCTCCCACATTCTTCATGGGTGACGACGATGCCGATGGTGATCATGTGTCAAAAGGTAATATTGAGCATTCCACGAAGCTTGGTGGGTGCCATCTCAGGGAGATAAATGGGCACTGACTATGCTCGAATTATATTATATTATTATAGTTTGAGGCTATATAATTTCTCGTCGATGACAATAACGATAAGACATGTTATATTAGATCATGTATAACGAGCTTGGTTTGCAAATCCAACACCCACACCGAGGAAGTAGCCAAGGATGAGCATCAAAGTATTGTCAGCTGCACCATTGATAGTTGCTTCCGCAAGGAACATGGACCACTTCCTCTCGAAAACCCTTATCACTGTGGCCGCTAAGAAAGACGATACTGTGAAAAAAATGGAGAGATCATATACAAGTATAATTCTTTCTTAAGTATTAGTAATATGATACTACTTGCCTAAGATAAAACCAAATAGAAAAAAAAGAAACCATGATGAAAAAAATTATATTGAACTTTTCAAAAAGAAAAAAACTTATACCTTGAACTAATTTTGGACTTTAGTCCTATAGATTTGAATATTTGAGATTTGGATAGATGTATACATATAGATGCCATCTATTTATAGGTGTGAAATATAATTTAAACCAAGAGTCTCTTATTCTTACAATTCTATTTAATCATCTCATTTAAAAAATAAGATAATAATTTAAGATCTTCCAAAAGATATACTTTAACCTTCAATACTTCTCCTTAAAGTATACTTTTAAATATAAGTCTCAACTGACTTTGAAAATCTTCAAAAGAGAGATTTGATTTGAAAATAGATGTATACCCATATCAATTTGAAAATAAGACTATGATTTGATTTGAAAATGGTTGTTCCACATGAATGTCCTTATCAATTTTACAATATAGGAATGCATTCTTCATACCAAGTTACCAAAGCTTCAATCTAAAATTCACTACTAGAGTAATTATCATTGTGATAGATGTATCTTGATCACATGATTCAAGTGTCAAGTATTTAGTCTTGAGGTCTAAGAGTAATTTAAGATCTCTATAAATTTTTTTTTTTAAAAGTACAATATAGTATTTTCTTTTGTCATGGTTTATTCTTGTTCTATTTGACTTTATCTTAGACTAGTGGTATTTTGTTATTACTATTTGAGAAATGATTGTACTTGAATGTGATCTCTCTCTTTCTTCGTAATAACAGGGGTAGTATATCATAGTCTTCTTCATATTATTGAAAAAATCCTATTGCAAAAAGTCTTGCCTTATAAAAATCTATATTTCCATTTGACTTATGTTTAATCTTATAGACCCATTTGCAAGTAATTAGATCTACATTTGTAAGCTTGGCATAAGATCATAAATTTTATTTTTTTGAAGAGCTTTTATTTCTTCATTCATGACATCCTCCCACTCCTTAATGCCATGAAGAGATAAAGGACATTAAATGGAAAAAATAAATTTATATTAAAAAATCTATTTCTCATGATCGTTTTGAATATGTTATTGGTTGTAAATCAGTTTAAGTGATTTCGATCACTCTTGATATATTGTTCAAAAAAAAGAAAAAGACTTGGCTTCGGTATTTGAAAAATGATTTGACAAATACTATCCAAGGTGATCTATCAATTTCTCAATATTTTTTGAAGATTAAAAATTTATGTTCAAATATATTACTCTTAGATCTAGAAAAGCCTATTTCTAATACATGAATAAAGCATTATATTATTCATGGTATTCGAAAAATATATATTTCTTATATTGCATTTATTCAATGATGAGTTCAACAATCATCCTTAATATAATTAAAAAATCTTCTTACTTCTTAGTAATCAATGATGAGTTCAATGACAAGAGTTTCTACTTCAAAAGAAGATAAAAATACCTTTTTTATAAATAAAAAAGATAATAATAGAGATAAAGAGACAAAGGATGATGTTAATAACAAACCAGAATCTTCTTTGAACAATGGTGCAAATCGAAAGAAGATCAAATATTATAGATATGACAAGTTAGGTTATATCAAGAAAAATTATCGTGTTAAGATTAAAGGAGAAAATATTACAAATATAGAAGATCGTTTCAATACTATTGATGAAGATTGGGACATATTTTATGACTAAACTACTAAGGCCATGATATCTATCAACTTCGAGCATAACTAGATATTTGATTCAAGATATGGTTATCATCTCATTGGTGATAATACCAGTGCACCAATCATCATCAATATGAAGGTAATGATGTAATTATCATGATAGACAATACGATTCACCAAGTGGAAACAAAAGGTACCGTCATAACATTAGATAAAGATAATATTCTATTAGTGTATCATGTTCTAGGTATAAAGAAAAATCTCTTCTGTGTTGTAAATACAATTGTTGCTAAAAATTATGATTTTTTTGTCCTAATTAAGTCATGTTTCTTCACAACATAAAAAAATTAAATACAGATGTAGTATATACTACTAGAAGGGTCAAATATTTATATATTTTATCGCATCAACCTCTTATGTTAATAAGATGAGTACAAATGATGGTGCATCAATCTGGCATGCTAGACTTGTCATATAAATTTTCTCAAATTAAAGATTTTAATGTAGAAAAGTCTAGTTAATGATCTTTCTGATCTTACTACTTTTAATAATAAAGTTTGTGAAGATTGTCAATATGGCAAAAAGGCAACCTTTTGATAGAGCACTTTCAATGTGTAAATTTTTCTTATAGTTTATTCGTAGCAATCTAATAGGCTCAACTCAAACACGATCTTGTTCAGGTTCTTATCATATACTTCTATTTTTTGATGATTTTACAATGCTCACTAGAGACTATTTTGTGAAGGAAAAGTCAAAAGTTTATTCAAAATTTTAAGAGTTCAAATTAATAGTTGAAAGTATTATTGAAAGGAAAATTAAAAGGTTATGCACCAATAATGTCAGAGTTCACTTATAATAGTTTCTTCTCATTCTATAGAGAGTATGACATCAAAAGAGAATTTACATGTGCAAATACACTATAACAAAATGGTGTGGTATAATGAAGTATTCAACGTCTCCTAGAGACTTATAAGTGTTGGCTTCATATAAAGAATTTACCCAAAGTCTTATAAGCAGAAGGATGCAAGTTATATTATTAATTGAACTCTCCTTAGTCTAATCAATCTGAAGTCTTCATATAAGCTTATGTTTGGTGAGAAACCAAATATTAATCATTTCATAATATTTGGTTCTCTATGCTATGTTCACATACTAGACTAAAAAAGAAGCAAGTTTGATACTAATGTCAAGAAATTCATCTTTATTGGCTATGATAAAAGGAAGAATAGTTGAAAATATATTGATCTACAAATACATAAGTATGTGGTATCTCGATATATTGTGTTTGATGAAATTTCTTCTTATTATCCTCCACAAATAGTTTCTTTTGGAAAATATCAATCACAAAAATGAAAGTGGTATGAGTTCAAAATCTATGATTGAGTTTCATTTATCATTTAATGATTCTATAAATTTTGGTTTATCTTCTTTCTCATCTGCATCTACTCTTATTATTTCTTCGTCACCTATAGTGGAGCAAAGTGATAGAGATAGTAATAATGTTCATTAAGAGGAACTTTCAATATTAAGAAGATGAAAAAGAATAATTGTTAAACTAGCACGTTATAGAGATAGAGATAATATAAGCATATGTGACTATTTCTTTTATGAACCAACTGATGATCTTGAGCCTACTTGTTTTGATGAAGCTGAAAGTGTTAAGGAATGAGAGGATACCATGAATGAAGAAATGAAGGCTCCTTAGAAAATGAAACTTGGGATCTTGTGCCAAAGCCTACAATTAAATATCTAATTACTTACAAATAGATCTATAAGATGAAATATAAGTCAAATGAAAGTATAAATCATTATAAGATAAGACCTTATGTAGTAAGGTTTTCTAAAAAATATGAAGAAGAATATGATGAAACCTTTTGTCATATGGCAAAGATGTAAGGATAGTGACTGCTTTAGTAGCGAATCTTAGATTAAAGCTTTGGTAACTTTATATGAAGAATGCATTCCTATATGATGAATTTGACAAAGACATTCATATGAAATAACTATCCCGATATACTGCTATTTCTAAATCAAATCTCTCTCCAAAGAATCGTTTGAAGATCTTCAAAACAAGCTGGGACTTATCTCCAAAAATATATTTTAAGGATGAATGTTAAAAGTTAAAGTATATCGTTTAAAAAATCTTAAATTATTATCTTATCTTTTAAATAAGTTGATTAAATAAAATTATAAGGATAAGAGACTCTTAGTTTAAATTATATTTTACATCTATAAATAGATGACACCTATATGTGTAGATTCATCCAACCCTCAAGTATTTAGGCTTATAAGATTAAGGTCCAAAAATAATTCAAGAGCTCAGTAAAATTTTTTTTAAACGTTCAATATAGTTTTTTTTTTTCATCTTGATTTTTTCTCCTTCTATTTGATTTGATCTTGGACTAATAGTATTTTGTTATTACTTCTTGAAAAATGACTACACTTACATGTGATCTCCCACATTCTTTATGGGTGGCGACGATACCGATGGTGATCATGTGTCAAAAGGTAATATTGAGCATTCCACGAAGCTTGGTGGGTGCCATCTCAGGGAGATAAATGGGCACTGACTATGCTCGAATTATATTATATTATTATAGTTTGAGGCTATATAATTTCTCGTCGATGACAATAACGATAAGACATGTTATATTAGATCATGTATAACGAGCTTGGTTTGCAAATCCAACACCCACACCGAGGAAGTAGCCAAGGATGAGCATCAAAGTATTGTCAGCTGCACCATTGATAGTTGCTTCCGCAAGGAACATGGACCACTTCCTCTCGAAAACCCTTATCACTGTGGCCGCTAAGAAAGACGATACTGTGAAAAAAATGGAGAGATCATATACAAGTATAATTCTTTCTTAAGTATTAGTAATATGATACTACTTGCCTAAGATAAAACCAAATAGAAAAAAAAGAAACCATGATGAAAAAAATTATATTGAACTTTTCAAAAAGAAAAAAACTTATACCTTGAACTAATTTTGGACTTTAGTCCTATAGATTTGAATATTTGAGATTTGGATAGATGTATACATATAGATGCCATCTATTTATAGGTGTGAAATATAATTTAAACCAAGAGTCTCTTATTCTTACAATTCTATTTAATCATCTCATTTAAAAAATAAGATAATAATTTAAGATCTTCCAAAAGATATACTTTAACCTTCAATACTTCTCCTTAAAGTATACTTTTAAATATAAGTCTCAACTGACTTTGAAAATCTTCAAAAGAGAGATTTGATTTGAAAATAGATGTATACCCATATCAATTTGAAAATAAGACTATGATTTGATTTGAAAATGGTTGTTCCACATGAATGTCCTTATCAATTTTACAATATAGGAATGCATTCTTCATACCAAGTTACCAAAGCTTCAATCTAAAATTCACATTTTTATTGGTTCTAACATAGGTAGTGAACTATTTAACGATACGATTTTCTTCACGAAATATATGTATTATCTTAAGATCATAAAAAAAAATAGATAATACAACCTTAAAATCTTCCAAGGAGATGGAGAATTTTTATGAAGGATGTCAATCAACAATTTAGAATTAGTTTATTATGTTTCAGTCCTTCAAAGATTGCATAAGCTTCCAAGTCTGTCACGTTCATTAAGAAACTTACAAGGAAGAAGAGCATAAGAAGCATCAGCCCTTTTAACAGCAAAACTAATACCTGTCGCATTTGCGATCACAAGCACGAGCAAAATTAATTTTAATTCATCCCTGTTCTGATCTTTCCCAATTAACAGGAACTGAGAAAAGTCCAACATGTGAAATAGAGGGAGATGGACAAATTAGGTTCTATCTCATATGCTTGATAAGATCTAGATTACATTTAACTCAAAAAGATTCTCATATTTGAAAACCTTTTTTTATACATTTATTAAGCAAAACACAAACCAAATGATGCAAGAATATTCGTGCGCCAAATTATACTACCATTTGGCAGGAGGACATTTGATTCTGATAATTTTTAAAATTACACTGGATTGGGTACCAAAAAAATTGTCTTCCAAAAAATAAAAAAAAAATGAATTTCTCTCAAAAGCCTCAAGTTTTAAAATTTTCTTGCATCATGGTCCCTTTTTGGTTTATTCTTGGGTCACGCCTCTTATTTTTTTAAAGACAAGGTTATCTATAGTCGTCTTCGCCCCTTGTCCATTACTATTATCATGCTTTTGTCTATATCATTCACCTTTGCACTCGTTCACCACCTCTACCCTAGTTCGTTGCTACCATCGCACCCTTATTTGTAGCCTCTACCCTTACACTCATTCGTTATCTCTATCCTAGTTCGCCACCCTTTCCTGCCTCCACTCTCATCCTCGTATGTCATGCCCCTCACCTCACTACCTCCACCCCTTGTTTGTTGCTATCGTAGTGGTGATTGAGGCAGTCAAACTCTTAGGAGGGTGACCAACGATGACTTGGGTTTGTTCTAATCATTCGCTACTGATGATGGCATGGTGCTCCGCCTGCATATTGTAATAGGTAAAGATCCCGTGATTAAATTTAGGGATAGGTTCCATGATAAAGTCGAGAGAGGAGGATGGGGTGTTAGCCTTTGATCTCAAAGGCAGACAAGGTGCAGATGTGTCAAGACCATTCATCAAGTTCCATATGAGCTTACGAGTGTATCAGATGAAGTTGCTCCTGTGCTTGGTTAGAACTGACATAACTTAACGAAAATTTGTTGGTATAATAGGAGAGGACTACTATAAAATATTATGTGATGATTATATTAGTTAACCTCACAAATGACTGTGTCTAAATGTTGTCATACTATTAGTGAGAAACATTCCTTAATGTATTAGATGATAAGACTTAAGTGTCAGTACTCTCATTTGCGAAGGTATCAACTGCTAGTTAGGAAGGAAATAGGTACTAAGAGGGGAGGTGAATTAGTGTTTTTGTAAAAATTACATCGATTCAAAAATCTTGTTCAATAAAACCCATATCAGAAAGATTAGTTTAACTTGAAAGCGTTCATAAGCGAATAAGTAAATCAATTTGTAATATGAATGAAAAGCATAAAGTAAATGCAAACCAAATTTATAGTGGTTCGATCGTCATGACCTACATCCACACCCAATTCCTCTTCACTAGAGGCCACTGGCTTCTACTACAAATCTTCTTCAATGGGCGGAAGATCAACTACCCTTACAACTCTTTCTCCTTTTCATAAGCTTACGAGAGAACATTTATACCTCTTTTTTAGACTTAACTCATCCCTTAGAAAACTTCTAACTCTATGAGGAAGAGACTTTAAATCTTAAGAGAGTTTCTAATTTTTTTCTCAAGTATTCTTTTCCCCATTTCTACTCAATTTTGTGCTTATCTAAGTAGGAATAGCTAGGGTATTTATAGACCATAAATGACTTAAAAAATAAAGCAAAAAAAGTCTCATCCCGAGTTTTTCGGGTCCTGATAATACCACCGCTTGTGTTGGGCGATACCCCCGCCTACAACACTACCACTACCTAACCTAGCGGGACCACTGTCTGACACAGTCTGAGAAACTGTGTTTTGGTGGTACCACCGCCTAACACACTAACACTAAGTAGTACTACCGTCCAGTTTGGCGATACCACCTTATATGTGGTTTTACCTAACCTTGGATCATTGAATGAGCATTCCACTTGACCCAAAACAATCACAACTCAAGCTCAATGGGCCCCTAATTAAGGCATAGTTACACCCGAAATTAACTCAATTACGACCTAACTATGATCAATTAAGATACAACCGATTACAAGACTAGAATTCTATATTGTCTAGCATATCATTGGTTCATCTGGTGCTTCATCCGATCTTTCGACGCATCGTCCTCTTCTTCAGCATATTGCCCAATCGGCATATTGACCTTCCGTAACTTCCAATTTTCTTGGCGTAATAATGTCTGATCCTTCGGCCTGATGCCCGAACTCATGACATGAAGTCCTTTTGGCATATCGACCAATCCTTTGGCTCAGTGTCCAATCTTTTGAGATGTTCAACTCTGGTCCAATATTTGATTCCCCTGCTTTAATCGATTTGTCTTTCCATGATCGAAGATAGTCTTGTATCATTCAAATGCACATTAGATCATAATTTCATCAATTGATTTTATCATCAAAATCCGAGATTCAACGAGTTTAACTAATAAGGGCTTTGACAATTTATCGTAAGCACTATCATTGTACATTTGTCCATAGTCTCCACCCTTGTACTTTGTTCGTCACCTTCACCCTAGTTCGTTGGTCTCGTTGCGCTCTTATTTGTAGCCTCCATCCTAGTTCGCCACTCTTGTTTGCATCCACCTCACCCTCGTTTATTGTGCCCTCATCTTATCGCCTCTGCCCTTTGTTCGTTATTGCTACAGTGGTGGCTAAGGCAGACAATATCTAAGGAGGGTGACTAATGATGGCTTGGGTTTGTTCAAGTCTGGCATGGTGCTCCGCATATAATGAAATCGAGAGTGGAGAGTGGAGTGTTAGCATTTGATCCGAAAGGTGGACGAGGTGTGGATGTCTGAGGACCGTTCATCAAGCTCTACTACAAGTTTAATTACTCGTATGCTCGGTTAGAATGGATCTAACATAGTGAATTTTTTTTGGTATAATAGGAGAGGACTATTATAAAATATTATGTGATGATTACATTAGTTAACCTTAAACAACTTTATGTCTAAATATCATCATGCTATTAGCAAGAAATATTCCTTAGTATATTCGATGATAAAACTTATGTGTCAACTCTCTCGTTTATAAAGACATCAATTAGCTTTACTGATAAGGACTTGATAATTTATCACAAGATCGAATCCAACTTTCGTCATTTTAAGAAAACGCCCTCATTTGTCTACTGTGGTGTGTGCCCATTGTAAGCGCTTCATTTAGCTTCAACTTAGTATATTCATAGTGTCATTACCACATTAAGTATCGTTATATGCATCATGTCAAATGCTTCATCGACGATCAAAATCAACTTGTACTCCAAGCAAAGCAAACAATTCATGACAATACTTGTGGGCTTGTACAGTTCACTCTTTTGCTTTGTCCATCAATTATAGGGTGGCAGCACTTTTTATAAAAAAAATATTTATATAGAAAAAAAATTTAACTATGAAAGTTGGTGAGGCAGCTGAACCTCTCAGTCTGTTATTATAATACTATTTTCTCTGTTTGATGGATAGGTTTGCCATCTCAAATATAGATGATTAGAATTGCATCAAAGAAAATAAATTTCATACATAATATATGTATATGTATACGTATACGATATATCTTTTTCATGTGTGATCGGTGTAGAAAAGTTTGATCATTTGCTCGAACTCATGATGTTAAAGAGCCGCACATACATCTTATTATGTTAAAGTGGACATCGATCAGTCACACGTGGGACCATTAAGTCATACCCTTCCTTAGGCAAAATGCATAATTCCGTACTATACATATCCAAAATTTATGTTTTAGATTTACGAACATGATACATTTGATTTCGTATAATAAATCACAATATGTTTCTCACGCTAACATGTTGTCTTGCGATCCGCCAAGAATCTAATTGCAATAAAAAATTTTGATTTCCTTTTCGTTGATCTTCTTTACAAATATATTGTCTATATTATTTGCTTTATTGTTTGGACAATTTCTCAAAAAAAAAAAAACTTTTCTCAAAAGGTATTTCTAATTTTCATTCTTTCCATTTGGTACCCTTATTTCTTGTAATATCCTAAATATCTTTTGTTGTCTTCGTGTGGTTACCTTCGTCTTGTCATAATCGCTTTCGTCCTATTAGCAAATTCTACCATCATTTTGTTTCTTTTTTTTTTCTTACTCTTTTCTATTCATTTTCAACCATATAGATAAAAATAACTATGATAAGTGAAAACAATGAAGAAATGATAGAGCCGTATGGAGGGGATGAATACTCTTATGATAAGGTAGAGCGAAGAAGACGATCATATTAGGGTGTCCGAGCATAATGGGGTGGAGGTGACGAGATTATGTGTACGATTTTATGTATGACGATAGTAATGAATGACAATGAAAATTATTTAGGATATTATATAAGAAAATTACTGTGACAGTGTCCAAGGAGCAAAATCACATGCGATGTACGAGCAAAGGCACATGCGATGTACGACTCTTCTCAGCCAGCCTCTTTGGTCTAAAAGAAGTGCTCAAAATCTAGGAAAAGATCTAAAGAAGTCCTAGAAACGGCGGCGGAAGACTCTATGTGCGGTTGGTTCGGCGCCGTCGGTGTCGCGCTCGGGATCCCAGTGGAGATGAAGATATAGATTACTTTGTTGAGGTTGTCATCACCCAAGGAAGGAAGATGGATAGCTTATTATAAAATGGCACGCTTGGGTGGAAAGATCGTTAAAAGTCGTGCTCTGTACACTGGCCAACAGCCCAGATCGCCACTTAAACTCGTCCACGCGCAATCTAACCATTCACTGCAATCCTTCGTTTCGCCAGCAGCGCCGCCATCAGCGCATCCATGTCTCGTATATAAGTAGACCCCCGACCACGGCTTCTTCTCCTCGGTCTATTGCTTTACTCTTCATTCATCGACTCTCCTTTCCTATCGTTCACGAAGGCAGCGGCCTTATTCCTCTTTTTCGAGACTCGTTCCCTTCTCATAAAATTCCATCTTCCAAGCAAGCTAAGTAGGAAAAGCATAGCAGCCAGCCGAACAGCAAAGATGTGTGGCGGTGCCATAATCTCCGACTTCATCCCTTCCCGCAACCACCAGCACCGCCGCCGCCGTAACCCTGACGATCTCCTCTCCGCGTCCGACCTCTGGCCCAATTCCGACGCACCCCTCCATGTCCCTGCTCAGGACAAAGGTTCTCTCTCTCTCTCTCTTTGTTGTATGAAAGGAGGCGTCTTGATGGCGTCTTTTTTTTGCTAGCGCAGTGCCTCGGAAGCGGGAGAGGAAGAACCTGTTCAGGGGGATACGGCAGCGACCCTGGGGGAAGTGGGCGGCGGAGATTCGCGACCCCGTGAAGGGCGTCCGCGTCTGGCTCGGCACCTTCGCCACAGCCGAGGAGGCCGCCCGCGCCTACGACCGCGAGGCCCGTCGCATCCGCGGCAAGAAAGCCAAGGTCAACTTCCCCAACGAGGTACAGCCCGGCGAGGTCGACCAGTCCGTCCCCTGTAACCCCGCCCGCACTTCCATAGAACCCAAGCTGGAAAAAGCCCCCGCGTTGGCGGACGGCGGCGACGCCGAGGTGAGGAGGCTGTCCGAGGAGCTCATGGCTTACGAGTGCTACATGAACTTCTTCGGGATCCCGTACATGGAGGGCGGATCTGCCGCCGAAGCATCGTTACCGCCGGACAAGGAGCCGGAGGCGACGGAGGTGGGGGTCACAGGGAGTGCAACGGAGGTGTGTAACCCGCCGGTCTCCTCGGGCATGGAGATGCTTTGGAGCTTTGAGGACATTCTGCCAACATCATATGTTCCGTAATATATGATTGCTGTCATCTCTTCAGGCGCTGTGTTGTACATTTCATCATCTCTGAGGTTTGTTGTGGTTCTTCCGAGTCAGTAAGAGTAGGATTTCAGGATACTGTTCCTGCTCTGTTGGTTGATCTGTTGTTGCTTTTGTGTTAGAGTCTCTTCCATGTGATCTTTCATTTTTCCCAAAAGGAATTGCTGCATTCTGTTTCGCAATGAACACCAAAAACTCGCCATCATTCTGATAGAAGGTTGAACTGCTTCTTGCATCAAAAGCCTAATTAGCGTTCAATGCAACTGCATGAGAAGCAGGGACAAAGGTAGGTAAATGAAGTAGAACAATGGCAGAAGCTGGAAGAGATTCACAATCAAAATTGATCAGAATTCCTTTTCTATATTTAAAATAAGGTCTTGTGGCATCATTCTCAATGTATTTATCAGACGGTAGATTGATCTGAATGCTTTTAGCATTCATTTGGACTGGTAATGTTGTGTCGTTTTAATTCCATGCTCGTCTCTAAATTGAGATTTCGCAGCTTTTTGGACAAGAACATAGTCTTGTGGAGATGTTAAACCATTCCTGTGCTGCCAGAAACTGGAAGCACATCATTTCACCGAGCTAAGGCTGCCCACATTGGTCATCGCTTGTTAGGTGCCTCCAAAGTTACTGTACGGATTGAAGTGGGCGGTGGGTGTAGCTCAAATCGGTGGGCAGCTCCTGTTTGCGAAATACTACGATGGGAGAAGACCTTAGCTGTATCAAAGCAGTCTTCTTGAGAGCAATCCCAAAAAAAAACGAAAACACAATGGGAGAGGAACTTGGCTGTATCATAGCAACCTTCCTAAGAGCAATCCCACAAAAAAGAAAATGGGAGAGGAACTTAGCTGTATCAAGGCACGAGTAATTTGGTTTATATGTTATTTGATATCAAATGATAATATTTATTTAAAATGAAAAAAAAACAAATGTAGAAAAGAGTAAAAAAAAATTAAATTCATTATTGACTGAAAATTGTAAATCTTGATGGAAGATTATAAGGATTCATCTCTATAAATATTGAAGTCTATAGATTAATATTATCATCAAATAAAGAAAAATTATTCTTTAAATCAAGTCAATAATATTATTTTCTTCAAAATAAGGTTGTAACACGCCTGATTAGTCCAACATCGGAAGTGGGCAAAATTAAGATTAACTTATAAGGATCTGATGAGTGTACTACTATTAATTTCAATCTAAGCATTTTAGTTAGTGGTTTAGACTAAACGAAGTTAATAGGCCAATTAGCCTATCAAGCCCGGTTCATGACATTTGGTATCAGAGCCAACATAGTATTTGGGCATAGTAACTAAACGAAATTAATAGTCCAATTAGCTCAGACTCGAGTTATGACATTTGGTATCAGAGCCGATCTAGTAAAGGTCTTATGAGTATACTACTATCTAACTTCAGCTTAAATATTTTGATCAGTGGTTTAGACCAAACGGACAAAAGAACATATTATATATTTGATTTTATATGATTATATTTTTTATTCTTATACTTAAGTCTATAAAAGAGATTAGAATATTTTAATACATGAATTACATATGAATCATAATTTTTTCTCATACATGCGAAGGTGAAAGGTCTTTTATTATTATTATTTTGCCAAAGCGAGTATAGTAGTTATCTTTTATTATTATTATTATTATTATTATTATTATTTCTCTCTCTATCTCATTATCATCAAAGTCCTACATTAGATTTATATATTTTTATTGTGTTTTCTTATGCCAAAGCGAGTATAGTAGTTATCTTTTTTTATTATTTTTATATTATTATCTTTTTTTTCTTTCTCTATCTCTTTATCGTCAAAGTCCTACATTAGATTTTTTTTTATTATTATCTGTGTTTTCTTTTGGTTTAGCTATGAACTCGGGATGAGTTCTCGAGCAATTTAGTTTATATGTTATTTAAATAAAATTTATTAGTTAGAGATATCTTGCATGTCATAAGTTGTCAGATGACAATATTTATTTAAGATGAAAAAAAAAAGAGTGAAAAAAATCAAATTCGTTATTGATCCAAGATTTTAAAGATTCATCTCTACATATATGAAAGTTTATCAATTAATAATGTTGTCAAACAAAGAAAAATTATCTTTCAAATCAAGTCAAGAATATATCTTACGAATAGATCACATATTTGATTTGATATGATTGTAATTTTTTTATTTTACATTTTTTTATTCTTGTACTTGAGTATATAAAAAGAGTAGAACATTATAATGCATTTATCATGTTCTTTTTCTACTTATAGATGAGCGGTACAAAATCATAATTATATTTCCGATGGTATGATGCCATCGTCCCAATAGTTATCCTTTTTTTTTTCAATTATCATTCTATTATTATCTCTTTTCTTTTCTCTCTACCTCTTTATAGAAAATCGAAAATCTATCACTCATCCTATATCATAAATCATATATTGGCAATTACATATATCATATATTGGCAATTTCGATCACGCTATTTTGCTGCTTGTATTTACAAATTCTATTATTATAAAAGCAGGTAATTGTTCAGTAGTCTGATTGCTTAGATATATAAGCTATCAAGCTTTAAATGCAAGCTATAACTTTCTACCTGCTTTATGCTCTACAGCCATTTTGACCATCAATAAAAATTCTAACACCGTTGAATTGATGCAGCTATATAAAGAATCACGAAGTCTGCTGGCTTACCGAGGCACATTGATTAAGGTTCAGCACGGTGATGTTCATCCTTGTGCAGCGTTGTTGGAAAACTCACTGAGATAAATGTATACAGAACCATCTGGATTCAAATGGCAGATCAAATAAATGTGATGCCTTGGACCAAAATTAGTTACGGCTAAAATTACCAGGCTTCTTAAAATGGTACTTGTTCAAACAAAATCTATACTCTGATGATAATAGTAAACCCTTAATGCTACAACAGCAGCATTTAGTAATGACAAAGAAGTAACATGAACGAGATGACCTCACTGAAACCCGAAATCCTGTGGAACTCCTGGTGCCTTACCAAAGTGCTTCACAGCTTCCCTAGCATTCTTTGGACCCCGAAGGAGTACCTGTATATAACATTAAACTAAGTTCCAAGAAACACAATCAAGCTATTCTTTTCCATATTTGCTTTTACATAATTTTACATGTCAGGTACATATACTGGTCGCACAATGAGGAAAGAGAAGTAATTTGCATATATGGTTAACAAATTCCAACAATGAGGTAAGCAACAATTCATCAGAAAATCATAGCTACATATAATTTTAAAAAGCACATTCACACACAATAGACAAATAAGAAACTGTCTGAACAGCAATGAATATGATAAAGCATCAAGTTTTGCACCTAATAACAGGTCAATAAGATTACACGGTCTAAAACTAGATTCATGATTAGGTAGTTAGTAGTCAAACTATTCCATTATGTTCATATATGATGAAAAATAAGCTGCTATATTCATAAGAAACATCTAACTGAATGCCAAAGTCCTACATTAGATTTTTTTTTATTATTATCTGTGTTTTCTTTTGGTTTAGCTATGAACTCGGGATGAGTTCTCGAGCAATTTAGTTTATATGTTATTTAAATAAAATTTATTAGTTAGAGATATCTTGCATGTCATAAGTTGTCAGATGACAATATTTATTTAAGATGAAAAAAAAAAGAGTGAAAAAAATCAAATTCGTTATTGATCCAAGATTTTAAAGATTCATCTCTACATATATGAAAGTTTATCAATTAATAATGTTGTCAAACAAAGAAAAATTATCTTTCAAATCAAGTCAAGAATATATCTTACGAATAGATCACATATTTGATTTGATATGATTGTAATTTTTTTATTTTACATTTTTTTATTCTTGTACTTGAGTATATAAAAAGAGTAGAACATTATAATGCATTTATCATGTTCTTTTTCTACTTATAGATGAGCGGTACAAAATCATAATTATATTTCCGATGGTATGATGCCATCGTCCCAATAGTTATCCTTTTTTTTTTCAATTATCATTCTATTATTATCTCTTTTCTTTTCTCTCTACCTCTTTATAGAAAATCGAAAATCTATCACTCATCCTATATCATAAATCATATATTGGCAATTACATATATCATATATTGGCAATTTCGATCACGCTATTTTGCTGCTTGTATTTACAAATTCTATTATTATAAAAGCAGGTAATTGTTCAGTAGTCTGATTGCTTAGATATATAAGCTATCAAGCTTTAAATGCAAGCTATAACTTTCTACCTGCTTTATGCTCTACAGCCATTTTGACCATCAATAAAAATTCTAACACCGTTGAATTGATGCAGCTATATAAAGAATCACGAAGTCTGCTGGCTTACCGAGGCACATTGATTAAGGTTCAGCACGGTGATGTTCATCCTTGTGCAGCGTTGTTGGAAAACTCACTGAGATAAATGTATACAGAACCATCTGGATTCAAATGGCAGATCAAATAAATGTGATGCCTTGGACCAAAATTAGTTACGGCTAAAATTACCAGGCTTCTTAAAATGGTACTTGTTCAAACAAAATCTATACTCTGATGATAATAGTAAACCCTTAATGCTACAACAGCAGCATTTAGTAATGACAAAGAAGTAACATGAACGAGATGACCTCACTGAAACCCGAAATCCTGTGGAACTCCTGGTGCCTTACCAAAGTGCTTCACAGCTTCCCTAGCATTCTTTGGACCCCGAAGGAGTACCTGTATATAACATTAAACTAAGTTCCAAGAAACACAATCAAGCTATTCTTTTCCATATTTGCTTTTACATAATTTTACATGTCAGGTACATATACTGGTCGCACAATGAGGAAAGAGAAGTAATTTGCATATATGGTTAACAAATTCCAACAATGAGGTAAGCAACAATTCATCAGAAAATCATAGCTACATATAATTTTAAAAAGCACATTCACACACAATAGACAAATAAGAAACTGTCTGAACAGCAATGAATATGATAAAGCATCAAGTTTTGCACCTAATAACAGGTCAATAAGATTACACGGTCTAAAACTAGATTCATGATTAGGTAGTTAGTAGTCAAACTATTCCATTATGTTCATATATGATGAAAAATAAGCTGCTATATTCATAAGAAACATCTAACTGAATGCGACTATAAGCCTGATGTTCAACCTCAAGTGTGAAAAGAACATGAGCAGGACATGGTGTCTCTAGGAGAAAATCTTTAATCAATGACTTTGAATAACAAATTGAAACCACCAAACTGAGAGGATAAACAAGAGAGGATTTTCAGAACTTTATGTATCAATTCTATACGATTTAATAACCATTTTTTGTCTTCCTTTTCCAGAAGTTATCAGAAACTAAAGAATCCCTAGCATCATTTTTATTTTCTGAACAAATCTCCAAAACCGAGAATTAAACATGTTCGTTTAAAATTTTTTTGTGTTCTGTCAAAAGCATTTACAACTTATCAGCGAAAACTTTATAGTTTTCATAATTTTAAAAATTAAAACAAAACACTGAAAACAGGGTGTCAGATCTGGATTTTGCAACCTGTGCAGTTCTAGTTCCAGATATTGTTCCTTCAGCAAACAAAACTCCTCTCCTGTTGCAATGTTTTGCTTTCAAGGAACCAAAACAGAGAGTTTCCTTTTAAAGAATATGAAAGTCAGAAACCATGCTGAATGGAATTGTTTACTTTTATCATTGCTCCAAGTAATGGTCAAAGCAGCCTCGATAATGGTATATATTGAATGTAGAACAGTGACAAAGATTTGGGTTCACTTATGCTGTTTTTAGCAGACTCTGCGCTATGCACATAGCAGATATTCAGACCTAATGGTCTTTTTAACCAACAGATCCATATGTTTTGGTTAAAGAAGTTAACCTATAATTTAAAATTATCAGGCAATACAAATATGTTAAAAACTTGAGTGAACAAGTTGACTGGTTTTTGGACTTTTAAGCAATAATTAGTGTCCAGAAAAAAGGAATTTTGGACTTTGTATCTCATTCCTTTGTAAGCTAGCAAATGATGATAGTCCACAAACTCATCATTCACACTGTCTCAATGACCTACACTGTACCCTTGTGATCTCTCTCTCTATCTCATTTTCTCATGCTCAGTTTACCTCCCTGCCCCCTTTGCATATATATCTCATTTCACGCTCCTGTCTCAGAATCAATCATTTTTTGCTTTAGTCCATGTGGAAGATAAGCTCAGTGTAATGTTGACAACCATGTCATATATTGATACTATATTATTCGTGGATGTTCATGTTATATTTTGGTAATATATAGCATATCAACTTTGTAAACACTTGTCTGGTCATGCTACATTTTGATATGAATAAACTGATTTGCAATAATACCATGATCATCCAACAGCTACCCCACACAGTTGTCCTCCCATGCATTCATAGATTGGTCATCTTGGTCTCCAACACAGTGACCAAAAGCAGAAAACAATTTCTCTTATAATTCAGTAGATACTAGTTCAGTTACACCTATGCACATAAAAAATCATCAAAACCACTCGGATTTTAGAGAAGCCAATATAATGATTTGAGAAATGAAGGCAATAGAATAAGGAGGTAAGTGCTATGTATATACCGTGTTTTGCCCAATTGGAGCTCGAAGAGCAAGCTGATCAAAAGTCAAGCATTCCCCGCCAGCCTTCAGAATCCTAGCCCATTGCCGTCTCCATGAACCTCAAAGCCGTCACCTTCAGCGCCGGAACCTCATAGACCCTCTCATCGTCAGTCACCGTCCCAACAATCACAGCAATCAGCAATCAGCAATCAGCAATCTTATCGTCCTGGTCCAAATCAAATCAGTTAGGAGGGTTCCAATCACAACATTCACCTGAATCCCAGAAAATCTAGAGAGAAAAGCAACAGATAGAAAAGGCCCAACCTTTCCATTCATGAAAGTGATGAGCCTCTTGAGGGAGATTGAGAGAGAGAGAGAG
>LVTN01000566.1:69881-90200 GCA_001649415.1 Musa itinerans | reverse complement strand
TTATTATTATTATTATTATTATTATTATTATTATTATTATTATTATTATTATTATTATTATTATTATTATTATTATTATTATTATTATTATTATTATTATTATTATTATTATTATTATTATTATTATTATTATTATTATTATTATTATTATTATTATTATTATTATTATTATTATTATTATTATTATTATTATTATTATTATTATTATTATTATTATTATTATTATTATTATTATTATTATTATTATTATTATTATTATTATTATTATTATTTCTCTCTCTATCTCATTATCATCAAAGTCCTACATTAGATTTATATATTTTTATTGTGTTTTCTTATGCCAAAGCGAGTATAGTAGTTATCTTTTTTTATTATTTTTATATTATTATCTTTTTTTTCTTTCTCTATCTCTTTATCGTCAAAGTCCTACATTAGATTTTTTTTTATTATTATCTGTGTTTTCTTTTGGTTTAGCTATGAACTCGGGATGAGTTCTCGAGCAATTTAGTTTATATGTTATTTAAATAAAATTTATTAGTTAGAGATATCTTGCATGTCATAAGTTGTCAGATGACAATATTTATTTAAGATGAAAAAAAAAAGAGTGAAAAAAATCAAATTCGTTATTGATCCAAGATTTTAAAGATTCATCTCTACATATATGAAAGTTTATCAATTAATAATGTTGTCAAACAAAGAAAAATTATCTTTCAAATCAAGTCAAGAATATATCTTACGAATAGATCACATATTTGATTTGATATGATTGTAATTTTTTTATTTTACATTTTTTTATTCTTGTACTTGAGTATATAAAAAGAGTAGAACATTATAATGCATTTATCATGTTCTTTTTCTACTTATAGATGAGCGGTACAAAATCATAATTATATTTCCGATGGTATGATGCCATCGTCCCAATAGTTATCCTTTTTTTTTTCAATTATCATTCTATTATTATCTCTTTTCTTTTCTCTCTACCTCTTTATAGAAAATCGAAAATCTATCACTCATCCTATATCATAAATCATATATTGGCAATTACATATATCATATATTGGCAATTTCGATCACGCTATTTTGCTGCTTGTATTTACAAATTCTATTATTATAAAAGCAGGTAATTGTTCAGTAGTCTGATTGCTTAGATATATAAGCTATCAAGCTTTAAATGCAAGCTATAACTTTCTACCTGCTTTATGCTCTACAGCCATTTTGACCATCAATAAAAATTCTAACACCGTTGAATTGATGCAGCTATATAAAGAATCACGAAGTCTGCTGGCTTACCGAGGCACATTGATTAAGGTTCAGCACGGTGATGTTCATCCTTGTGCAGCGTTGTTGGAAAACTCACTGAGATAAATGTATACAGAACCATCTGGATTCAAATGGCAGATCAAATAAATGTGATGCCTTGGACCAAAATTAGTTACGGCTAAAATTACCAGGCTTCTTAAAATGGTACTTGTTCAAACAAAATCTATACTCTGATGATAATAGTAAACCCTTAATGCTACAACAGCAGCATTTAGTAATGACAAAGAAGTAACATGAACGAGATGACCTCACTGAAACCCGAAATCCTGTGGAACTCCTGGTGCCTTACCAAAGTGCTTCACAGCTTCCCTAGCATTCTTTGGACCCCGAAGGAGTACCTGTATATAACATTAAACTAAGTTCCAAGAAACACAATCAAGCTATTCTTTTCCATATTTGCTTTTACATAATTTTACATGTCAGGTACATATACTGGTCGCACAATGAGGAAAGAGAAGTAATTTGCATATATGGTTAACAAATTCCAACAATGAGGTAAGCAACAATTCATCAGAAAATCATAGCTACATATAATTTTAAAAAGCACATTCACACACAATAGACAAATAAGAAACTGTCTGAACAGCAATGAATATGATAAAGCATCAAGTTTTGCACCTAATAACAGGTCAATAAGATTACACGGTCTAAAACTAGATTCATGATTAGGTAGTTAGTAGTCAAACTATTCCATTATGTTCATATATGATGACTATAAGCCTGATGTTCAACCTCAAGTGTGAAAAGAACATGAGCAGGACATGGTGTCTCTAGGAGAAAATCTTTAATCAATGACTTTGAATAACAAATTGAAACCACCAAACTGAGAGGATAAACAAGAGAGGATTTTCAGAACTTTATGTATCAATTCTATACGATTTAATAACCATTTTTTGTCTTCCTTTTCCAGAAGTTATCAGAAACTAAAGAATCCCTAGCATCATTTTTATTTTCTGAACAAATCTCCAAAACCGAGAATTAAACATGTTCGTTTAAAATTTTTTTGTGTTCTGTCAAAAGCATTTACAACTTATCAGCGAAAACTTTATAGTTTTCATAATTTTAAAAATTAAAACAAAACACTGAAAACAGGGTGTCAGATCTGGATTTTGCAACCTGTGCAGTTCTAGTTCCAGATATTGTTCCTTCAGCAAACAAAACTCCTCTCCTGTTGCAATGTTTTGCTTTCAAGGAACCAAAACAGAGAGTTTCCTTTTAAAGAATATGAAAGTCAGAAACCATGCTGAATGGAATTGTTTACTTTTATCATTGCTCCAAGTAATGGTCAAAGCAGCCTCGATAATGGTATATATTGAATGTAGAACAGTGACAAAGATTTGGGTTCACTTATGCTGTTTTTAGCAGACTCTGCGCTATGCACATAGCAGATATTCAGACCTAATGGTCTTTTTAACCAACAGATCCATATGTTTTGGTTAAAGAAGTTAACCTATAATTTAAAATTATCAGGCAATACAAATATGTTAAAAACTTGAGTGAACAAGTTGACTGGTTTTTGGACTTTTAAGCAATAATTAGTGTCCAGAAAAAAGGAATTTTGGACTTTGTATCTCATTCCTTTGTAAGCTAGCAAATGATGATAGTCCACAAACTCATCATTCACACTGTCTCAATGACCTACACTGTACCCTTGTGATCTCTCTCTCTATCTCATTTTCTCATGCTCAGTTTACCTCCCTGCCCCCTTTGCATATATATCTCATTTCACGCTCCTGTCTCAGAATCAATCATTTTTTGCTTTAGTCCATGTGGAAGATAAGCTCAGTGTAATGTTGACAACCATGTCATATATTGATACTATATTATTCGTGGATGTTCATGTTATATTTTGGTAATATATAGCATATCAACTTTGTAAACACTTGTCTGGTCATGCTACATTTTGATATGAATAAACTGATTTGCAATAATACCATGATCATCCAACAGCTACCCCACACAGTTGTCCTCCCATGCATTCATAGATTGGTCATCTTGGTCTCCAACACAGTGACCAAAAGCAGAAAACAATTTCTCTTATAATTCAGTAGATACTAGTTCAGTTACACCTATGCACATAAAAAATCATCAAAACCACTCGGATTTTAGAGAAGCCAATATAATGATTTGAGAAATGAAGGCAATAGAATAAGGAGGTAAGTGCTATGTATATACCGTGTTTTGCCCAATTGGAGCTCGAAGAGCAAGCTGATCAAAAGTCAAGCATTCCCCGCCAGCCTTCAGAATCCTAGCCCATTGCCGTCTCCATGAACCTCAAAGCCGTCACCTTCAGCGCCGGAACCTCATAGACCCTCTCATCGTCAGTCACCGTCCCAACAATCACAGCAATCAGCAATCAGCAATCAGCAATCTTATCGTCCTGGTCCAAATCAAATCAGTTAGGAGGGTTCCAATCACAACATTCACCTGAATCCCAGAAAATCTAGAGAGAAAAGCAACAGATAGAAAAGGCCCAACCTTTCCATTCATGAAAGTGATGAGCCTCTTGAGGGAGATTGAGAGAGAGAGAGAGAGGGGGGGGGGGGGGGGGGGGGGGCTCAGATCAACCAAAGATGAACAATAAGAGCGATATGACCTTGACGAGGAGCATGAGGTAGACATCGTCGGACATCGGGGCCGTGCGCCTCGCCTTCTTGCTCCGGCCGCCGGCGACGAGATCGATTCCCTGAATCGAACCAAGGACGTGGAGGGATCCCGAATGAGCGAAGAGGGAAGAATTTCAGGCAATTGAGTCGAGATAGAGGGTATCGAATTTGATCACCACGACCGCTCGCACGCTCGCTGCTTCTCCCTCCTCCTCCTAGCGCGTTGGGTTTTAGCGCTCCGGCTCCCAAAGTATTCCTCGAGAAGGTGTTTGTATTGCCCACAGTGTCTGCTTATTAGCAGAGATTGGGTATTACACTACGATGGTGAGATTTAATCCGTTGGATAGGATGACGGGTACGCTTCACCAATCTTCTCAAATCTGAATATTTATTTAACATAAAATTTGCTATCCGATGTTAATTTTGACTCGATGATTTGGGTACTGTACAAAATATTGTTATAATTCATGATTTTTCATTTGTAAATTAGTGAAAATATGAAAATTAATTTCATAAATATCTTTTTGTTGCTTTGAAATTTTGCAACGCCAAAGACACAAATTTGGTAGCGATGTTAGATGTGGTTGCTATAAGATTAAAAGAGCCATCATGGATTATTCAACTCTATTAAGTATAAATAAAGAAAAGCTCTATCCCCACTCCCTGTTAGCCAAGATCAACCAGACCAAAGGCTACAAGGAAAATTATTTTAGGTGCATGTCTCCAAATACTAGAAATAAAAGTGACAATAAGTCTACAATACGGTCTTATAAAAAGTTACATGCTAATGATTGACTAATATATTCAAAACACTCTAGAACAAAGCTGCTACAAGAAGCTTCCAACACCCTCCCTCCCTTTAGAGCTGCAAGTTGCTTCTACATGTACACTATTTAGATTTGATGAAGTGATTGATTACTTTGGCTGTTGGGGGAGAAACTTACAAGCTAGAATAAAAAGTTTGCCTGGATTTTGGTGACTGGAAACATAATTCGAGTCATTTCCTTCATTCCAAACGTTCCATCTGTAACAAGAAGGAAAATTAGGGCACGTAAGAGAATCTTAAAACTCATAAAAACAAGCAGATTCTTGTCAATGATTGAAATAAAACTGAACATCTAATGCTATATCTAATCTTTTCTCAAATCAAATGCACAACAATATCGATTAATTATTACAAGCATCATTCTGCATGTTTTATTACTTAGCATTTGATAACACAGCTGATGCAGACCCATCAGCTCTACAAACAAGAATGTATGCAGGTATTCTTATACAGAAGATGCAACTAGTTTTTTGGTTGACAGGCTTGATCGAGGTGAACTTGTAGATAAACGTAGAAAATGGTGTCTCTTAGAAGCAAAGGTGCAAGTCCAGTGCAACGAAGACAGCCAAATTTCATAAGGAAGAGCTACATTCCCTAAATTTTCACTAACAGACCATGATGGAAGAATAAGTATCTCATATATCTACGTGAAGGAACAACAAAACGTGAAAAAGAATAAGATGTTGTATAGGAAGACAAAGCATGGAACTTTTTAAATGTTTTTTATTTCAACAAAAGAAAAGAAAAGAAGAAAGCACACCTTCCAAAGGCCATCATTCAGATAGTGCATATTATCAACTGCAATACCCTTGTTGATAGTCTTTCTGCACCAACAGCAAATAATCACATCCTAACATTACATGCTACAAAATAGAACAAGCAAAGACCACAGATTTTGAAAGTTAGGTTTTGACTGCTTTGCATGGTGGCATTAATGCTCACTTGCTGACCGACTGAATTTCTGCAGAAAATCTAATTACACATGCCATTTAAGCCAGAAAATATTGGCAATGCCTTTCAATGGCATTGACGACAAATCTAGATTGAATGGTTTCAGCTTTTGAACGACTATTTCCGCTACTGCATTTTTTCTGAACTCTGAACTCACAAATAAGGTGTAATAATTGATAAAAAAATAACAGATAAGACATTGATGTTCACATCCACAATTATTAAGTGATTGGTTTTAGATCTTTCTCTATGAATTTTGCTACTATTTCTCTATGTGGTCCATGTTTCCGAGGTCACAAATGACGTGGCCCATCAGCTTGCCAATTTTGGGAGAACTATAAGCTCTCCATTTTTTTGGTCTTCTACTGACCCTCTTGTAGCTCAGTTTATAACCCCAGGTTAGTCTTTAATAATATTTTCCTTTCAGAAAAAGGCCTTGAACACAACTCCATAGTGATCAGTTTCTACCAATTAATACTGCTCTGCGATCTATAAGAAAACAAGACATTTGCATATAAGATAACAATCTGCTGACTTTGGTACACTCAGAAGAAACCAATCACTTAATTTCTTGTCTACTAGGAACATTTTAATGTTCTGGGACACAAATCTAAGGTGATTTGTTTCAACCATATATATAGATGCCATAATAGCAACTAAAACCATCTTTACCATGTGAATCAGATATTTCAATTTCCAATTTTACCCCTTAGTATGACTAACAATCAATCTGCACGGATTTTACAACTTCCAATGGAGATTTGGCGTTCCAAATAAAAGGTTCAAGAGAGACAGACACTATTGAGATGAGGATTTAGCAGTTCTCAAAGGTGTAGTTTCCTACCATGTAGCTTCTACCACTGAAAGCAACAGGAAAAACACAAGAAAACTCACATGTCTTTTGCTGATAATTTTGTATACCCAATAGCCAATGCATGTTGCTTTCCTTCAGCCATTATAGCCTGAAAAGAAAACTTAAACAACTGAATATCAAGCTAAAAAAACCAGATACTAAATCAGATCATAGTTTGCAGTGAAGATTGGTCCATAGAAAGTGCATTTAATCTAAGATGTATTCTCAAATAACGCTGTCTATTTTTCTGCACAATCACTTCCAATTTTCCATTTGTACAAGAGTACTCACTAATGTGCCGAATTAGTAAAGTTGGTACCCACGTAATTAAGGACAGTAAGTACTCCAATGCTGATCCCATGCCAGTCACAGGCTGGCAAGGGATGACAACCATATTGTTCAACATTATGCATTGATATGTCATGGTCATACGTATGGACCTATGAATGCAATTTTGAGGCATGTTGTCTACTGTGCACAGGCACAGAATGGTCCACACCAGCATGCAGAGACATGATAAAGAACAGTGACATTGCATGCCTCTATACCATGCCAATAGTTCTATGGTACATAAGATATGACTGCAAGCACTATAGTCAATGGTAATAACAGAATTTCCAAGTAGACAAATAGTAGAACTTGGTCAAGATTTCCAATTAGACAAATCGTAGGACCACCAGTCATCTCAGTGCTGGTCCTACTGAATAAGTTTTAATTCTTATTCTTTATACTGAGATAAATATGACCATGCTAGATGAGAGTGTACCACAGGGGTTTCCTCCAATACTTCCTCATCCAATGCACCACCAGGGGATGTGAGACCAGGACACATTATGTTTGCACCTGACAGGACGAATTTGATAGCACCTCTATCTACTTGAAACTTCTTCATTATGTCTGGATCTGAAAAGAGTAAAATTTCAAGAGCAAAAGAAGAAAAACAATAATTATGCAGTTATAATACCATGTTTAGATAGAAATGATACATGAGAAGCACTCTTTTTCAACTTCTGCAGGATCACATACTATCAGGGATGGTGTGGCATCTATGAACCATGGACATGAACATGGTAGAGCATTAGTGGACCACAATTACCTGGTTATCTGACTTAAGTTTAACCCAATAAAGTGGGTTTGGGTCCTAGAACTGGAGGCATTGAGTAATCGGATCAAGTATGATTTCTCAATCCATACTGGTAGTAAGCTTATATCCGATAACCAATCCAAACTCTGAACCCACTTAGATCATTATTAGGCTTGAATCTGGATGTGGATTCTGCATTCCTTGATAGATTCTGATCATGAATGGATCTAACCCAATAACACCCTTGGGCAAAGGATAAGGGCAGAAATAAACATGCTAACATGAAAAATCTTTGTAGAATAGGACATGACATTTATAGACATGTATCTTTTACATATTGCTAAGTTTTATACATGAAGATGCAATTATAACAATTTATACAATTTTATAATTGTCATACATGTAACTTCAAAGAAGAAGAATAATTATTTACATAAATAGAAAATCATTGCAAAATAATGAAATGCACATAAATAAAGTAAATAAATTCATAATCATAATATTGGGTAGCTTTGAAACAATGCATATGAAAGTTAGTGTCACTAAGATGAGGATATTGAAATAGATGTATAAGGCTACCAGAAAAGATAGAATATGGAATGACCACATTTGAGAAGAATCAAGGATAGTTCTAACTTATTTTTGAGTATAAAATGAGAGAAACTTGTTTAGGATTGTACAAACGTGTTCATAGATATCTATAGATGTATCAGTAAAGAAAGGCATGTCAATCAGAATAGCAGTGCAAGAGAAACTTCCTAAGAAATGATAAAAAGAGATTTGATGACTCCTAGTTTGACTAGTATTGTTGTCATAACTCCTAGACAAAGTTAGATGGCAAGAAAAAATCCATGGAGATGATATCAAATAGTTGGAGCCACATGAACAATATGTCAAAATTTTGACATACCAAACAGCAGATGATATCAAGTTTTACAAATTTGCTATACATGGAAATAAATATGTGAAAAAGATAGACCTGTTCTTATATATTTTTCAATTATCCAATAAAAAAGATGGTCCAACACGGACATACAAACAAGTACTTTGAAGTGTCCATGGTTCATAATGGAACATTGTTGATTCCATAATAAATACCAATTAGAAGATTGGTATTTGACTAGCCATATTTAACAAGATAAAGGATATATGGATCCAAGTTAGATGATTTTATAATTAGCTAAAACATTCATGCAACAGGAATGTTCTTTACTTAATATACCCAGGGACCAAAAACTAAGCTGCAAAACTTAAAAGCAAAATGGTACAAGTGATACATTACATTGATGAAGAAGCCTCAATGTTGGCATATAAGGTCCATCACGAATGTTGAAAAAAAGTGGTACACTATTCACCAGCACAAGATTGAGATGATTCTGACTAGATGAAGAAAAGGAAAAGAATGATAAGGGAATGCACTAGTGCACTTGAATTTAGTTTAGAACTCCAAATGATTGGCGATCAGCAATAAGGTAGCATGCATATGTAGACAAAAATAGTCATAACTTTCATCAAATAAAGAAATTCATTTTAATAATCGAAACAGTCAATGTTTCAAAATGATAATACAACAAAGTTGAAAAGCGAGAGAACAGTATTAAAAAGGGGAACTCTTTTACTTCTAACAGTGAACACAGAAGTTTTCTGAAATACAAACTAAATTAGAAAAATATCAAAATCAAAAGACCCAATCCATGTAAAATCCAATATACAGACAACACAAATATTCAAGGCAGAGAGAGCCACTATTAAGAACAAGATCCGTTGTAAAAGGATAAAGTGGCAACCAATGCATTGACTTTGGCATGAGCTATTCCAACAAGAAACTCTGATTTATGTTTGCTTCATAATAGTATTCTCTAACGAATTTTCTTTATTATTTTTGTATTGAATTTTTGAGATATGGATTAGGAGTCCAGTTGGAGCTGGTAAAGCGGCCATGTTAAGATAACTTAAGATAAAGAGATAAAGATAAACAGACTAGATTATGTCCTATTTTATATAGTTCATGAATCTTCTTTTTCCTTTTTCATGCTTGGTTGCTTGAAACTGCTTTTTCTTCCTGTGTTTTAAATTCCCAGTGCTTGTTGTAATTCTTAAACAACAAGTGTTTGCCAAATTACCTGAATCACTGGAAAAAATTGAAATTTAGATATTCATCCTGCACTACAAAAGATTCCTACAGATTTTCATATTTAAGTCTTCCTCTTTGTCTAGATAGTAAAACCTTCTTTGCAGCTGTAATCTTTTAGGGATTGCATAAAGATAGAACCAGAGTCTTCTGTTTTGCCTGGACTGATACAAAACGGGCGGCACATATCAGTCCGAGTGCTGACCGATATGCAGACCCACCCTGGTCCAGTCCATATAAAAGGGAAAGTGGGAAACCCTAAATCCCACTTCTGCATCGCCTCCACTTCTCACATGATTGGTGTTGCAAGCCTGCAACTTCTCACCACCACTACCTCCACTTGCCACGATTGACATTGCACACTGCCACGCGACTGATGCTACGATCGCCGCTTCTCACACAGGTGGCTATCGACAACCTCCGCTTGCTGCGACCTCATTACACACCACCATGCAAGATATTTGCCCTAATCACTTCTTTGGTATGTCTCTTCTCCTCCTCTTCCTCTTCGTCCTTCCTTCTTCATCCTCCTCCACCGCTTCCTCTTTCTTCCTCCTTCCTCCACCATCCCTTCCTCTTCTCCCTCTGTTTCTTTCTCTCCTAAACACTGACACTTATTGGTGTACCATGTGTCGGTACATCGGTACAGATTGGTACATACCAGCTTGACAAATCTCTGAGACAGATCCGATACCTGAAATGGCAAACCTTGGATAGAACAACCTTAAAGATGTTTCAATGTTAGTCAAACAAAAACAAGGCATATGTTAATGTGAAGCAATTAGCTAAATGGATAATACAAGTAAATGGAAATCAATGATAAGTATAACTATCTAAGTCAGCTTAAGTAGCAAGACATGATATAGATGCAATAGTATAGCAACAAGTAGAACTATACATGATCCTTTCTCTTGACATCATCCAGCATTAAAATAATGTATAAGCAAAAAAATTATACTAACCATTTTGCAACAATCAGTGGTGCCTTTTTTGGTAGCATGTCATCTAATAAAGGTTCAAAACCAGGGTACTGTTAATGGGGTAAGAATATCAGATAAAATTATAACAAAGAACAAGGAGGTATATAATACCACCAAAGAACATGGTAGATAATAGTTGCACTGCAGAAAAAGGAAACATATTGGAGAAGCTTCAACACAACAGAAAACTGCAAACCTCATCAGCAATGCTTTGACGAATCTTCCTTTGTACGGATGTCTTCACTTGGTTTTGTGCAGATATATCCTCAAAGGAGAATCTTCAAAACATTTGGAGATTGGAGTAAACATGCTATTTCAGTCAGCAATATATGATTCGATAAACATGAATTTCTTAACTAAAAATAAACATAAATTTAGTTTTATAGAGATTATAAGCAAAAGATAAATAAAATGAAATGGCATACATACTCTGAAATCCATTCAAGAAAAGCAAAAAACAAGAGCACCCTTAAAAGAACAATGAGTTTATAGGTTTCAGCTCTTCAACCACCATTGTTTTTGAACCAATTAAATGAACGGTTGACACTTAGTAAGATCAAAATATCTTACCTGTTATAGCAAGTTACCAAAGTGATTCATAATTAAAAGATAATCAACTTTTTTATAAATAAAAAAATCAATCATAGTGGTGTACCATGTACCTTAGCCCATACCATGACATAGAATGTTCATGTTCTGAATGATCGTACCCCAGACCATCTTAACTTAATAAAAATATAATCCCTGTATGGATATAGAGATATCATCAAGTAGAAAGGCAGTATTATAATCTCCACTAATCATTATAATTTCCCAGGGGTCCTTTTTTAAAGATCATAGGAAAGGTCAAGGAAGGATGAAATATAGAGCATGACATATCAAGAATCTATTCATTAAAATGATTCCATAGCCAAATTTAGCTTCTAAATCCTCTAGTATCTCTCCTAAATATTATCCAACTATTATACCTCTATTAAACCAAAAGAACTGCCCAAAGAAACCTCACGAAGAGTGCTAAATAGGTTCAAGCCTATAGCAGTAATGCTCCATTAGTCCTCACCAAAAAAAAGGAAAAAAATTATATTTGAAAGAATTGTAGCCTTAACAAAACTTCAATGCACAATTCATTTGAAAACTGATGACATAATGTTCAATTGATTCCAAAAATACCTGGATCACATGGATACTACATGGCTATTGGCTCAGATTGAAATTTGGATCAGGATTTATATATCCGGATAACATTTGGATTCAGATTTGGATGTCCAAATATATCTGAACTAATGTTAATCAATCTATTACACGAGTATGACACCTAATAATAAGAAAAAATAAAAAGTGTATAAGCAACCTACTTGTTCATGCTTCATTTGACTTTTTAAGCCAATCCAACTACCAAATCTTTTTCTTTGTTGTATGCTGATTGTTGCTTTTTTTTCAGTTTATTTGAATTTACTTAATATGTATGCAATTCACAGAATGTCATTTAGTAATATTCCAATCACTTGACAATCACTTGATTGCATAGTTTTTTCAGTTTTTTAAAATTTATTTTATATGTATGCGAAAATCAAAATGTGTTTTAGTAATAGTCCAGTAACTTGACCTCATATGCATGTTGATTATATCTAATTTCCTTCAGCATCCATCAAAATCAATATCCATTTTGGAACATTTAAATTCATATCCAAAATATAGTTTGTGTTTGCATTCATGCAATGATCAACATGCAACAGTACCCATCATATAATCCATAGATGGTCTTCATCCACCCCACTGACTATCTGTATCTGCATTTGTGTGCACTGATTAAAGGTGGATATCACTATTGTTCTTATCCATTTCTGGTTCATTTACAGCCCTACTATAATATAGATGGTCTACAGTAGGCTTGTTCTACTCCCAATTCAAATATTGCGGATTCTAACCTCCAATAAAGTCAAAAAGGGATGGTGGAAGCAGGATAACAAAAATGATAACACATTGGACCATGGAACAAGCAGCCATATCCCATGGGTCGTGAGACTCCCTTAATAATAGTACTTACTACCAGATGGCAAATTTACTTGAAGTAAGAAACCCATGCTTTAGTCTCCCTCTAGCATGGTTCTTATTTATCAGGATACTTGTTTATTGATGTGGTCAAGCTAGATATTTAGCCTTGTGACAATATTAGAATTCTCTATATGCAATCATCTAGCATTGTTAAAGCCTTGATCAAGGTTTGAAATTTCGTACTGTACCGGTGTATCGAGGTTTGCTCGGTACACTGTACCGAGCGGTATATATATATATATATTAAAGTTTTACTATAAATTATTTCCTTTCTTTCTTATATATATATATATATATATATTTAAAATAAAGGCGTACGCAACCTCGACGACGTTGCCTCCTCCTCTTCTCCTTGTCGCCTCGTCTGCGGCATTTGGCAAAAAAGGCGACGAAGACGTCGAAGGCCGCAAATGTCTCCGGCTTTCCGTGAAGAACATGGTGAAGGCCACAAACGTCTCCAGCCTTCGACAGAGAATAAGGCCACAGAGTCGCAGACAAGGCGATAAAGGAGACCACCTCTTCCACTGATCTAGTCGCCACCTCCCCTGATCCCCGTGCCTCCAGATCCTCCTCTTTACGACTTTCCTAGCCGTTACCTCCTAGATCGGGATTGTTGAGAGAGGGCAACGCCAGATCAGGATCGAGAAAGAGCATGGAAACAGGTTCGTGTTGAGGTTCTCCCAATTCTCTCTCTTCTTCGAACGCCCTCTCCTTCTTCTTCCTTCTTCAATGCTTCTCCCTTAGCCTCACCGCAGTCATGCCACTATATTGAGCGGACCGCCCGGTAGCGAGCGGTCTGTGTACCGGTTCACGGGTGGATCGGTACGTATCACCCGTAAGGGCGGTATGATTCGAAATCGCAAACCTTGGCCCTGATTATTGTCAAGCCTTCAATACCATAAGACTTCATACTAACACTTCACTTCAGTCTCTACTGTTATGACAGGTTTATCTACTCTGTTTTAAAAAAGGCCTAAACTTGGGAACATACTCAACATTACGTTCTTGAAGGTGCCCTAAAATTATTTATTATTTCATCCAAGTTAGACCCTGAACCAATACATGATTGCACAAATTATGAAGAGCAAAGAGCTTGTCTCCACATTGCAGATTATTATAGAATTTTAACCTAGCACCTACTTTTAACTCTTAAAGTATATACCTCAATCAGCGACAAGCTAGTCCAAGTTCATGATGTTGAATCGAACTATTTAATAGCTATAAGCTTTCAGTCACTTAATAACTCTAATAATCTCTCCTTCCCTTGATCTACATGAATATTGATACATGAACCTGAATTTCTTTAGTTCTTTCACAGATAGCAAAATTGTTTGCAACTCAACAAAAGTCTCCAAAAAGAAGTAATGCAAAAAAGTCCATGACTAAATTCACTTAACAATCAGAGCTACTAAAATCATTGACCAATCATCACATTCCATGCATGCTCAGTATTCTCAGTTAACAAATCCAATAAGACAATCGACCAAGCCACAGATTCCTTGGATGTTCTGCATTCTAAATTTGAGGAAGGGCCCAGCAATACCACAGTTATGATGTGGAGAAACCAATCCCCCTTAATCTTGTTTCTCCTATGAACGTTTCAAAAGATACCTGACCCCAGAGATGGTTTGTTTCCTCCCATCAACAAAGCCTACATTGACATCATATAGCTACATTGTCACTCTTTTGATGCATTTTTAGCCAATTGATCCTTCTTGATCTCCTTTAAATGAATAACTGAAGAATCGTACAGGCAGAAACTAGTTACTAACAGCAAATATCACAAAAAAATTCATCATTGCGTCGTGATGCCTTAAATCTATCAACACACTGAAAGAAAAGACATCTTGTGCTCATCATCCAAGCAAATTGATCCTACGTCCCATATATAAAGATGAAAGGCTTACCAACCAATACCAACCAAGAAATCAAATCGGCAGACATCCCAACGGCTTACAACAAGCAAAAGAGGCCTCGAAAAGTAATGCTACAGGTGCAGCACGATAACTAATTGAGCCTAAAAGTCGGCGGAGGAAACCCTAAAATCACAAGCATTCATGGCACCAAGAGAAACAAAACCCATAGCAGATCGATCGAAACATGTAACACCGGGATTAGCGATGCCTGGTCCCACTCAAAAAGAAACAACAGGTTCTTGAAGAGAAAAGAAATTTATAGACATCATCGACGAAATTTTGGGTTTCATAGGGAAGCTCACTTTTTGAACATGGTGTGAAGGGGAGAAAGATCGAACGACAAGCAACGGAACGCGGTGAGAGACGAGGAAGGCTATGTTGAGTGGGGGCAGAGAGAGCGAGAGAGGGAGAGAGGGCAGCGGTGCGGTGTCGCGTGCTGATGAAGCGGGACAGACGACAGGCATAATAAAGAAGATAACGGGCGTCATAATGTACATGTAACGTTAAGAATAATAAAAATCGGCAAGGACGGTAACGGCCGTTATGAAATGCAATGAAGACCGGGATTTAGGCTAAGATCAGACCGATGAACAAACAGGTAAATACTCGTGTTGGTGGCAGAGGAGCCTACTCTTACGTAAGGTGTTATCAGTTAAAGGACGTAAGGTGAACTTAGGTAAGGGAAATATCTAGCATTACGATTTGTGCAGATTTGATTTTTGCACAATGCAGTGGAAAACATAAAACAAGTTGGTGTGAGAAAAAAATATCAATCTAAGAAAGTTCATATAGTCTACTCTAAATAATTGACATAATGACTTATTTTATATTTTTTGTTATTTCTAGTATTACGTTCTATTATTTCTTTGTTTTAGGATGTTTAATAATTTTCATGTAAACTTAAAGATCTTAAACAAAAATTTCACTATCCATTTTGTGTCACAAACAGAAGAAAAGAGGGGCATTATCAAGTTCCTAATTAAAATATTATATATATATATATATATATATATATATATATTATGGTTTGGATAAATATTTATAATAAATTATTATTATACTTAATAGGGAGGATATTATCGATCATTCTTTATTTAACAAGTATTGGCTATAAAAAAAAGAACAAAAAATTATCCTTCATGGATATGTTCAAGTAAGGTTGTCTCCACCTTTGTCAAACAGGTAAATACTCGTGTTGGTGGCAGAGAAGCCTACTCTTAGGTAAGGTGTTATCAGTAGAAGGACGTAAGGTGATATTAGGTAAGGGAAATATCAAGCATTACGATTTGTGTAGATTTGATTTTTGCACAATGCAGGGGAAAACATAAAACAAGTTGGTGTGAGAAAAAAATATCAATCTAAGAAAGTTCATATAGTCTACTCTAAATAATTGACATAATGACTTATTTTATATTTTTTGTTATTTCTAGTATTACGTTCTATTATTTCTTTGTTTTAGGATGTTTAATAATTTTCATGTAAACTTAAAGATCTTAAACAAAAATTTCACTATCCTTGATTTCATATTTTAGTATTAATTTTTTTATATAATAATAATATCATTGTCATTTTTATGCTATCGTACATGAAACGATAGCGTGAACAGTGCTTTCACACACTGTGGAGAGCCTATTGGCTGAAACGTGGCGAAACTTGGGGTTTGTACAAGTAACATGGCCTTATTTATATACGTACTCCATTTGTCCACGCTTCTCTCCATCTTCTTCCTATCTCTCACCCTTCTCCTCGCACATCCTTCACCAGCAATGGAGGCCTCGCTGCTGTTCGTCGGAATAGTTGGTGAGTTGTAGCTGTTCGATCTATTTCTCACTTCGGTTTCAGCTCTCTTCGTGTGATTAACTGCTGATCTGTATCGTTGGTAGGCAATGATAGAATATTTTAGCTCTTCACTATCATGTATAAGAGCTAACTTTCAATGTCATGAGAGAGATCATTTTTTTTATCACTCACGACTACATTCACTTATCTTAGATTACTAACTTGAGCATTAGAAAGATCGAGTTTAGAAACCTTTTTATCAATCTTGGTCTTCATGCAGGTGACACCTTAAGGGCTCAATGTTTCTACCTCGAGCGTACCTTAAACAACCTTACATACATAGTTTGGACCACATCAGGCTGGTCAGGACGCCAACGACATCTTATTATAATATTTTTGGTATTATAAGGGTCTGATGTCACAGGAGCACCCACCTGTTCCCCTTAATAAATGCTCAAGCGAAGAGGCTTTGCCCTCTACTTACAGTGCTCTCACCCAAGGGGGTCAATAGCCACCCTTTTGGCACATCAGTGCGTCCACCTCAGTGTAAACATTAATGTGATACTGGTGTCTCTTTAATAATCCTAGTCTCTCACCTCCAAGGATGACACCAAGCCACCTACTCGTCCCCCTCGAAATGTTCTTAAATCTCACTTAATAAGTACAACTATTAACAGGCATAATATAGGTTGTCATTCTGCTTTTGTCTTAATTAGTCCAACAGACGGTGCCACCAACTTAGTTATAGTCTCGGCTCCATCGCCACCAGCACCTATCAAGATTCCCTGACTTAACGCGATAATAACATCCCAGGAGCTCTCAAGGCCTGTCGAACCATCATCGAGGTACTTTAATCCTCAACTATGGAATTTAGTGAACCGCACCACCATCAGTCTATCCTACATAAATCTAAGGCCTAGTCAGTAGACTCAATGGAGGATTATCTAGGAATCCAACTTTAGCAAATGAACCGACTTTTGGAAGAAATGTAATGAGAGCTCTAACAATCAAAAGGGAAAGTGTTGGTTGGCCCCACCTCGGGTCGATCATCGTTCACCTAAAAAATCCAAGAGGAATCCACTCTAGTAAACTTTCGTCTCCCATCCTTAGAAGAGTTCAATATTAGTGTCAATCCAACGAAGTACATTATAGTCTTTTATGCCCAAATATTATTATATGATACTTCAAATGTCCTAATGTGTTACATTTTCGACCATGTTAAAAGACTCAGCACGAGAATGGTAATGCTCACTTGAAGCTATTGTTCATCTGCTCTTTCGCCTAGCTAGCAAGGGAGTTTAAATTTCACTTCCTCGGTAATATATGCCCTTTGCTTTTAGCGACAACACTCCTCGGACTTAGGTAGGGGGAGGGGGAGGAAGAAATGTCTATAGACTTTATCGTGTGATTTATCAATGAAATCGAATGTATAGTAGATACTCATCCTTCACTCATAACACAAATCTTTATGATGAGGCTTGAGCCATCTTATCTTTTTTGATCTTTGATAGAAAGACCACTAGTAATTGTACCTAAGGTACTTCTAAAGGTTAATTAATACATCATCATCAAGGTAATGGTCTTGGGGAAACATAAGGAGTCACTTAAGAGGTCAAAACAGAAGTAGCCACAATTAGCCTTGATCTCAAGGTCATTGCAGTGGAGGAGAAATAAATAACCCAAGTTACCTTGTTAAAGGTCTAAGTTGACCCATATAAAGATGACTAGAATTAAAGTTTTCTTGCAGATAAAGGAAAAGATGCTCTTAAGAGATCCTCACATAATGAAAACCTTATTAACAAAAAAAGATAGATCCAAGTATTTTCAGTTCCATTAAGATTATAGCCACAGCATTAAAGATTATCATGATTTGAATAAGTAAATTAAAGAGCTCATATAATGAGGACACCTCGAGCATTTTATCTGAAAGCATTGGGAACTCTCACTCTGACCTTAGGGTCTGATGGAAAGATAGATTAATATCATCATTGGTGGATATATCTTCGGAAGAATAACTCCTCGAGTTGTAAGACTTACCATTAAAAGACACTCAAGGATAAAGGGTGACCTAGAGATAACCTTCAAAGCAAAAAAAGCACACTGGTATCGCCCCGGTAAAGGATAGTCTATGTATCGACATCCTCTCAGACTAATATGTAGAACTCGTATCGAGTGGTACGTGTCGATAATGCAATCCTTGGATCAATGTATATATATAAAGCTTAGTGGGGGTAAGTTTATTATATTGGTTTTGTATGTGAATGATATTTTATTTGCTAGTAGTAATATTAGTTTATTACATAAAATCAAGATATTTCTCATAAAAATTTTAAAATAGTTGATATGAATGAGATAGCTTATGTTATTGGTATTAAGATATTTAGAGATAGATCTCAAATATTACTAGGATTATCTCGGAAAGAATATATTTATTGGATTTTGGAAGGATTTAGTATAAACTTTATTCAACTAATAATATACCTATTATCAAAGATGAAAAATTCAATCAAAACTAATGTCATAAGAATGATTGGAAAAAAAAATCAAATAAATGATATTCTTTATGTAGGCATAGTTAAAAGTATATATATATTCAAATCGAGACTATATATCAAATTTATAATTAAAATACTAGATAGATAATAAAACAACATAAGAATAAAATATTGAAAAACTATAAAAAATAATGATATATCTACAAGAGATAAAAGACTATATGCTCGTATACAAAAGATTAGATCAACTTAAAGTGACAAGATATTCAAATCTTGATCTTATAAATTGCCTCGATAATAGGAAATTCACTTTATGATTCATATTTATATTAGCTAGATAGGTAATTTCTTGAAAGATGCAAAGCAATCGCCTATTGCATCATCAACAATAAAAATTAAATTTATGAAATATCACAAATCAAGTTTTATTGTTGTAAAATTTTATCTCAGAACTTAATGTGGTTAACTCAATTATCAAACTATTGAAGATATTTTGTGATAATATATAGTAGTTTTCTTCTCTAAAAATAATAAGTATTCTAGTAGTTTTAAATATATCAAGAAAAAGTATTTGGTGGTTAGAAAAAAAATTAAAAAATAATAAGTGTCAATTGAGAATCTAGCACTAATCTGTTTACTAAAACTTTATAACTTAAAGTATTTAAATAGTAAATTTTTAGAATGAGACTTATGAGCAACTCATAAAAGATATAATAATATATGTTTAAGTGGATCTTATTATTAATTTTTTTTATTTACTTAATTAAAGTTATTTATTTATATTATATTATTTATATTTATGTATATGCATATTATAGTTGAATGTGATAATATAATTATACAAACTATGAGGGTCATTATGAGCTATATTAAGAAAAACTAATAGTGTTATAGTATATAGAACGAAGTACAATATTAATAACATACAAAGCACTATGACTCACATTGGTAGTCTAAGTTTAATAAAATATTATTATACTTATTAGACTTCTTAACTTATTTTTTAAAAAATTATGGTTATATATATAATACTTTTCAAAAAATTTAAGATTCAATTAAGTAAAATTATCTTAAAATATATTTTTTATTTATTTTAATTTTAATTTTTTTATATCTTATTAATTAATGGGCTATGTGAGAGAATATTAGATTATGTGACCCTACTTAATTAGGTAAGATATATTATAGATCTAATTAAAATTTAATTATGGTTATCGATAAATAAAAAATTTATATATTTACATAAGATAGATAAGATCTCTAATGGACTAAATACGAAAATATACGATAACAATACAATAGTAGAAATCAGTTCTCATCTCT